>JANAVB010039216.1:11154564-11442064 GCA_029216955.1 Iris pallida | reverse complement strand
TATCCTTGCAGTTGGTTTTTCCACGAGATGTATCATTCTACTGAACATGTAGAAACCTATATCCATCCTTTTTTTCTTTCCCATATAATAAAGAAATTTTACTCTCTCGGGATGGATGGAAAACTCATGTCCAGTAGGGTTGAGTGTTTGAGATACGTAGGCATGCAACAATTTATACAAAGTTTTTAATTGATCTTTGTATACATTTTGATGGGCCTTGGCACCCATTGATACACCTGTAATCTCATGAATTGCATCCGTCATGGAAACATTATCGATATCTTTCATATCAAACTCAGGAACAGGATCAAATTCATAAAATTTTTTAATGACAGCAGCATTTACCCTAATCAGTTTTCCTCTCAGAAACACCAGTTGTTGATCCTTTTCTTTTTATTTAATTTCAGCCGGAAGATTTGAGTAAAATTCTCTTACTATTGTTTGGAAGATTTTCTCAAGACATGATTTGTTCAGTTTCTCCAATTGATAGAATTTTAATATATCCAGGAAAGCTTCATCTTTGACATCAACCATCTTAATTGATCTTTCAGGCATAACAGCCTTTTTCGTGAAAAATTTAATGTAAATCTTCTTAGATTTAGAGTCTTTAAATTTTTTTACCTCCTCTCCATCCTGGGACTTATTTGATGATTGCTCTTCCTCTTCATTTTCCTCTTCTGATGAGGATTCAAAATCCTTAGAGTACGCTGATGACTCTGTATCCGTTGCTACCTTAGCCTTCGCTTGAGTACGCCTTCGATCTTCATAAGTTGAGTCTTCCGACGACTCTGTATCGAAGATAAATTTTTCGGTCTTTGTCGAGCATTGAGTTTTTTAGCCTTTTTTGCAGGTGGCTTGGCTGCCGCCTTCGCTTTTATCGTCGCTGCCGCCGCCGCTGCTTCCGCCGCTGCCCTTTCGGCCTCTGCCCCTAGCGACCATAATCTTGGATTTCGTCGCCCTTGCAAGTTTTGCCCTTCGTTCCTGTATCGCATCCCTTTGTGGATTCTTCCCCTTCAGCGACGGTCGTTGTTTCTTCGGCGGCATTTTGATAAGAAGAGGGTTTGGGAGAAGGAAGAGGGTTTGAGAGAAGAAGAGGGAAAATTCGACCGTCTTATATGACCTTGGGAAGTGGAAAAAATTAGAATAGTTTTGAGTCTTAAATTAAATTTATTACTATTATTACTAGTATAAGACGGTCGAATTTCTTACTATTAAATTTAAAAAACTACTTTCCAAAATTAAATTTATTACTATTACTACTAGTATATATCCACGTGAAATCACAACATAAACGTTTGGGATTTTGAGACCCTAATTTTAAAAACTACTTTCCAAAATTAAATTTATTACTATTATTACTAGTATATATCCACGTGTTCCGTATAAATTATTGAAAAATTTGGCAGAAAAAACATAGTGGAAACATGTTTAATTAAAAATATTTGACAACATATTTAAGAATGTGAAGTTTAATCTCAATATTTCCATTTTTCGAATATTTGATTACATTTTTGAACGTTTGACGACTTGGTAACAAGACTATGTACTTGAAAAGAGTAAAATTGAAACACTCAAAGTTGTCCTCTATTTTACTTTGTAATCATATTTAAGATGGATTTGACGGCAAGATTGACGCTGGCAGCATAATCAATTCTATGACATAACAAGTCATTGATGGGGATATCGTCGCTGATATATGGATTTGACGTAACAAGATTTGTTAATTGAAAAATAGATAAAGAGCAATGATATAGTTAGCAAATGGGTGTAAGTTGTAAGAATGTTGTAAAAGTTTGATTGTAGCCGAAACCAAATTGAGTTAACAAAATATTATATTGCATTAAATTCCAGCTTCGTCGCCGGAACATTCTCCGGCTGTAAAAAACGAAAAAAAAAGAAAAATAAGAGGTCTACCCTTCACTGGCCTCGCGGAGGATCTTCGCAAAGTCCTGCAGGGTGCGCACACCCGCCCTTTGGCACAGACGGCGAAACGCTTCCCTCTTCTCCAGAGAATCCCGTTCCTGCGGAGTGATCGGCAACAGGTCAAAGTTGGGCGTCGAATGAAGAGGTCGAGCGATGACCTCTAATGACAACCTGCAGGAGGTCAGGAAGTCTGCAGCCGCTGCCAGCCAGTCATGGACCGGAGGCGGCGCAGAGGGTGCTCCATGCGGAGAGGCTCGGCGATGACTGGAAGAAGACTCTGGCAATGGTTCCCAACCAGATGATCTTTTTGGAGCCATGTTAAATGTGCAACCTACTCAAATGAATAGGGACCCCTATGTATATATATACACGTTCCTAACCGACTCTTCTTATTCCTTATTGGAAGTTGGGGATATTCAATTTCTTATTCCTTATTGGAAGTTGGGGATATAATGCTACAGTTACAACCAAATGCTTACAACACTCTTACAACCTTCACCCATTGCTGACATGTGGGCCATGGCCCACATGTCAGCTGGGTGAAGGTTGTAAGAGTGTTGTATGCATTTGGTAGTAGACTTAGCATTATTGATTTCTTATTCCAAGCTTAGTTGGTTGTGCTGTTTGGCTTTACATGGAAGGCCTTGGTTCGAGTCTGGTGTTTGGGTTCTGTAGAATTTTTCTATTGTTAATATTTTTTGGGTGCTATTATATGCTTTTAACTTAGTATGGAACAATTTTTGGGACTGTTAATGGCCATTCTCTGTTCCTCTAACATGGAGAATAGTACATTTAGGACGGAGAATGGTACATTTAGGATGGCGAATGGTACATTTAGGACGGAGAATGGTAAATGTAGGATGGAGAATGATGCATGTAGGATGGAGAATAGTAAATATAGGACGGAGAATGGTACATTTAGGACGGAGAATGGTACATTTAGGACGAAGATAGGACGGAGAATGGTACATTTAGGACGAAGATAGGACGGAGAATAATACATGTAGGACGGAGAATGGTACATATAGGACGGAGAATGGTACATTTAGTAGGGAGAATGGTACATTTGAGAGTATTCTGTAGGATTGTGGATTTTAAATAGTTTGGCTGTTTAGTTTTGTTTTGAATCTATATAAATTAGTTTTGAAGGCTGGTGAAGATGAATAATTTGGCTGTTTGGCTGTATAAATTGATTTTAAAGGGTTGTGAAAAAGAAACCAATGGTTTCTTATCGATCACCATTAATTATGGTGAATGGCACTGATACCACTAATATGAGTGGAATTTGCACCGCCAGAATTCATCTTGAAGAAGGTAAAATCTGTGTTGAGAAATATCGAAATCTCTTGGATATGATTACACTGAGATGTTGTATTAATAGTAAAATCTGTGTTGGGAAATGTCGAAATCTCAGAAGTGATCCGTCTTAGGCGTTATTATATCACAGTCCATTTTATTTATAAAAAAATTAATCATGTAAAAAATTATTGACAAAAGTAAATTTTGTCAAAATGGAGAATCGAACTCAGAAAAAATATCTTGTACCATGACCAAATGAGTTAGAAGCGTATTTAACTATAATTGGATAAAATTCATATTATAAGTTGGTGGTGAAACTTTTGAATTACCCTTGAGTATTTATAAACATGATGTTATTATGTCAGGAATGTCAACTTGCTTGTCATTTATGTTTAAGAGTCAAAGGAATAAAGTTGCATGCAAGTTTCATTTTTTCATATAACATTATGTTCCAATGGTAATAAATTTTATTTTTCATTACCATTTTCTAAAGGTTATTAGTCTCAATAGAAAATAAAAATTAAAAAAAATTGTACTTTGAATCTCTTGACATATAAATAGTCACCTGAAAAAGACGAAAAGATGACAACTGACTTTATAATATTCTAATTAAAATACGTACAAAGTACGTATATGTAGACTATTAAAAAATATAAAGAAATGCATGCATGCTAATGTTTTTACCATTCACCCCATGAATGATTGATGATATCTAAATCATTATACATCTCGTATCCAGTTTCCCCTGGGACTGGGATTACATCATCAAAGGGTCGTTTAAACGTCTGTATTAAATAACAAATTTTCCAGAGGTCGTCGTCGAAGTGCACGTTGAAGCACCCACATATGTCGAGCACGCGAAGACCCATGCAGTTGCATATGATAGATCGCAGCGTGTCTCCATTGAATATGTCGAATCCCATATATAGGTGCTCGAGATGCGGCATCGAATCAGCCACGGCCTTTCCCTCCGTCTCGTTATACGTGTCCAGCACGAATCTGTTCCTGAGCATGAAATCTGGAGGGGGTACGTTCCTCCTCAGCTTGACCAGACGGTGGTAATACTTTCCGACAAAAAATATTCCAGTCGACGTGATATAGAGGCAGTAGCTAATGTCGAGTTCTTCCAGCACCGGGAGAAACTCCAAGTGTCTCATAAAAGTTTCATCACTCACGTCGCACTTCGGAATGCGCAGCACCCTTAGAAATTTTCCACTATATTATAAAAATAGGAAAACATTAATAGAAATTAACAAAAGTATACGTAAAATTTTGTAATAGAAAAAATAAAGTATTAAAATAAGACCAAATAAATTTTGCACTGGCCTTAAACATGCAAAACAGAAGGCTGCTTCGTCGAGCTTGTACGCGGAGAAGAACCCTAGATATCCCCCACTGCGAGCCACGAGCTTCTTTACGGTCAAACTAATCTCAGCGGTTTGCTGGGTCCTCCGGCACCACTGTACCAAGTCGACGTTAGACCAATAGTCTAAGGGACCGTTCGAGTGCCTTCCACCACGAACGGTAAACTGGGGCCACGTTGCACATTACCTCGTCCGTCGGCATCCCCGACAGTACCAGTATCATCGAAAGAATCTCGGTAGGGATGATGGCCCATCCGCTGCAGTTGATCTTGCTCTTGCTCCTCTCCATTACGACTGTTCTTCTTCTTCTCTCCTTTGTTTCTCTCTAGTCGGATGGGTTCTCTTCTTTGGAAAAGGCTATTCAACCCCTCGTTTCAGGGGTGTAACCCGTTCGTAGAGGGGTGTGACCGAACAAGGCACGAATCTATTAGGAAATAACGGTAATGCCACTGTATTAATATAACAATTAGTCGTTTGGGCTCCCAACATATTTGGGTGATGCCATCTCCCATTATGTGGGAAATGTTTGGTTTACAACCAAACTTTTACAACCTTCTTACAACTTACACCCATTTGCTGACATGTGGGCCATACCACCACCTGGCCCACATGTCAGAAAATGGGTGAGTGGTTGTAAGAAAGTTGTAAATGTTTGGTTGTAACTGTAGCATTGCTCGTGGCGGGAAATGTTTGTGGCATCTGACATGGCAGATGACATGGCAAATTTTAACCCCAAAAATTAATTAACCAAATTTTTTTAATGTTAATGTTAATGTTAATGTCAATATTAATATTAATATTAATGTTAATGTTAATGCTAATGCTAATGTTAATGTTAATATTAATATTAATGTTAATATTAATGTTAATGTTAATATTAATTAATGTTAATTTAATATTAAATTATTTATTACTATTAATATTAATTTTAATATTAATTTTATTGTTAAATTTTGTCATGTCAGCTGTCATGTTAGCAACCATGTCATATGCCACATAATGGAAGATGGTATCACCCAAATTTTTTGGGAGCCAAATAGCAATTTCGTAATATTAGTTTCAATTATATTTTAAATTTTAAATTAACAGAAAATCCAATGTAGATTTAATATTAATGCTACTGTTGAATTTTCCCGATCATACCTCGATACTTACGAATGTCGACCGAGATACCGTCTTCATCATTATCAAGTTTTGTCGTTGTTGCCATAGGAGTCCCCATTGACTTAGATGAGTCAACTGTTGGGAACCCTTTGTCACGTCCCGATCCGGGAAATTGCTCGCCCTCGCTAGATTTCACCCGAATCATCGTCCTCACTGGGACGTGATGTCGCACGAGCCTGGAGTTGCGCTCGTGCAAAGCATGATAACAGATTCACAATAGTGTTTATAGCTCAAATTGATAACATAAGCAGTGAAAGGAAACGTAGTATACAACAAGAATCCCTTTTATTGATAATGAACCGAAGGTTACAATGGCTCTGAATAGCCCAACTTAACATGCCAATTGGCTACAACGCTCATGATCTCTCTAGCTCACAAAGGATTACATTGTTCCATACATTATGCCTCTTTATAGCCAACAAGTAGTCTTCGGCTGAACATCTCCATGTCGCAAGTCCGAACGCCAATGCGGTAGCTCCTCTTGAACGCTAAGGACTCCATGCCTCGGCACGTCCAAGCCGAGCCCCGCCTCGAGCCGAAGATATCCTGAACTTGTCTACTTCCATGTCCCTGCGGCAGATACAGTTAGACATAATCTTAACATAAATATAGTGATCGTGCTCATCTCTGTCCCATTTCGCCTAGCCTGCATGGTTATAACTTTATATAAGAAATCATATCATTTCACTCAACCAACCAACCGTAAACTTAAACATATGCATAAGGGTGGTAGGCCCTGCGCCTGCACCCAGCGCTAATCTCAGTCCACCGGCCCTATCTATATGAAGGTCACGGTGTTTCGTACCGTAATGCATCTTTGGCATCCTTATGTGTAAGCCTATGATCGCTTCGATACGGGTTGCTAGTCCAATATCCGAAGGATCCTAAATATACTGATATCATAGCTTATCACAACACTGGACGGTCGCAACCCGTCCTAATGATGTGCACCATAAATACCATACACAATTTCCTCATTTGAACTACTCGGTTGATTTGGCCTACCGCGCCCATGCCACACTCCGTTGCAAGGCGACGATTTGGTTTTGCGAACACTTTACTGAATAAAGCAAAATATCGACCTCTTATCGTCCAGCATAAAACCATAGCCTGTACACCAAATCAACTAAAATCAGCACTTGCTCAAACGGGACTTATCCTTTGCATCGATTCGATTCATAGATTCCAATCGACTCAAAGCTTACCTTTGGCCAACGTAACTCTTGCATCTTTGTCCCCAAACAGATGGGAATGCCATCATCTGCCAGCCTCCCTACCGAAACCAAGTTAGCACAAACTCGGTACATGGCGCAGTGTTTCCATCGCCCAAGTCATACTTTATATGACGAGCTTTGAGATTGTTGTAGTGCCCCTCCCTACATCGACCCCTTTTCGTCCACGGGGTGCGCAGAAAGGAACAATGTCGCTACCGATTCGGTTGGGACCGATAGGTCGGAATCGGCCGGGTCGATCGAACGGGAACGGTTGAATTAAGATCCATTCCACGTTATGGAATGGCTTCTCTGGAACCAAGTCCCATATTCAGCGGGTTGCAGGTGATCGCGTAGGCGACGTCAGCGCAGCCAACCATTCGCTCGCTTGAAGCAAGTCTAAGGCGAGTGGCTGACCTCCTTTGCCTCGTCCCTCTACTTCAAAATCAATATGTGAAGTAAATAAATGCTTTTCATAATAGTGTAGAATCAAAGGAAACTCCGAACTTCTGCGACAGTGCTAGGTACTGGCCATTGACTCTATGGCCACTATCTTCTGGGGGTCCACTTCCACTCCACATCTGGTGATGATGTGACCTAAGTATGAGATATAATCCAGCCAAAACTCGTACTTACTGAACTTCGCGTACAACTGGTGTTTCCTGAGTATCTAAAGAACTACACGAAGATGCTGCTACTCTGCCTCACTCTTGCTATAGACTAAGATGTCGTCTATGAACACTATCACAAACTGATCCAAATAGGGCATGAAGATACGATTCATGAGGTCCATGAATACGGCTGGCACATTGGTCGCTCCAAATGGCATAACAAGGAACTCCCAATGTCCATACCTCGATCTGAATGATGTCTTCAGGATGTCTTGCTCTCTGACTCTGATCTGATGGTACCCTCATGACCGCAAGTCAATATTCGAGAATATAGCCGCTCCCTTGAGCTGATCAAAATAAGTCATCGATGTACGTTAATCAATATATAATCTTGACGTACCATCCTTCTTCTTCACAAGAAGCATCGATGCTCCCAAAGGCGATCCACTAGCACGAATGAATTCCTTAGTTCTGAGTTCTTCAATTATCTTGTACAAGATTTCCAACTTTGAAGGTGCCATCCTGTAGACTCTCTCCGATACTGGTGCTGTCCCTGGAATCAAGTCGATGGTGAAAACTCTGCCTCACCGAAAAATAAAAACTCTGCCTCACTGGGAATACCAAAATAATTCGGCCAATATGGCAGTCTATTCTTGTGTATTGCTCCTTCAACCAATCCATTCCTAGGCCAAGGGACCGATTCGGCCCGCCGTAAAAGGGTCACCATCTAACCCAGCTATAGTCCATGATGGCTTGACATTGCCAGTGGCCTTCACACCCTTTCACTGCTTAACAAATGCACGTGACACGGGACGGTGCTTGCTATACTTCGATAGCCCATAAAAACTCTTTTCTAATGTGTTCGTGCAACGACTTGACAAGCAAGGGCTACATCAAGCCTTGCATCGAGGAAACGTTTTGTGCACGCGTTCGACTTGAACAATCAAGTTCTTTGGGTGCATAGACTTAAGCAAGAAGCAGCGAAATACGACTTAAACTACGGGACAAGCGAATGTTAATATTATTGTAGTTCCAATTACATTTTAAATAAAAAAGAATACAATTTTAACTTTAACTAGTTTGAAGTAAATGTTAAATCAAAAACTATTTTAAATTTTAGTATAAATATTAGTTTCAATAATATTGTAAATTTTAAATTAACAGGAATGCCACGGTATTAGAAACCTAGCTAGCTGATGTCACGTTGCTCGGGCTCGGTTAGTGTTCGTCTAAACTCGTACGTGCGAACTAGTTATTAGTAATGAAATCCAAAAATTAAATTTTAAGTTTAAAATATAGTCGAGCTCGATCCTTTCTCTTTATCTCATTTCCTACACTCTCTCTCTCTCTCTCGGGTTCTCTCTCACAGGTTGTGTTCACTAATACCATATCATTAGAAATATTTACACAACAGATCTCGTAGCATTAAATGCTGCTGCATGCGTTATCCTTCATAATTTAATAATAAACACTGATACCATATCATTAGAAGAGTAAAAGTTGTCTTGGAAGTTGTAAAAAATTACTTTATATTTGTCTTCTCAATACTTTTTTGCATTGGAGATGACTTTTTAAACTTATTGCCATTTGTGAATATAATCTTGCCGCCTATGCAAGATATTGTCTTGTGCCTCATGCCACATAGGATACACAACACATAACAAGACAATAGGGTTGCGTAGCATTAAATGCTGCTGCATGCGTTATTCTACAGAAAAGGGCCATGTGGAGAATGTTGTTGTATGCTTCCTCATGCGTTATTAGATACACAATTTAATAATACATGTACCCAGAAGACGAGAAAGTTGTGTTGTTGGAAGTTGTTTCCTTAAAATTATGTTTGCTCCTAGAATCACTCAAGATTTTCATGAGCCATCAAAAGAGGGCCGCATGGCGGAGGTAAGGAAGACGAAATGGTTGTGTTGTTGCCTTGCTGGAAGTTGTTTCTTTCTGAAAAGGTTATACTTTCAAACTGTCCATCCTTACGTGGCAGCTGACGTGATATGTTGATCTGGCAGCTGACGTGGCAATTTTTTTTAAAATAAAACTAAAAATAAAAATTAATATTAAAATTAATGTTAACATTAACATTAAAATTAAAGTTAACATTAACATTAACATTAAAATAAATATTATCGTTAATATTAACAATAATATTAATATTAATATTAACATTAACATTAACATTAATATTAATATTACATAAATTAATATTAACATTAAATTAACATTAATATTAACGTTAAATTATTATGGAGAAAATTGGGTAGTTAACTTTTTAGATTAAAATTTGTCATGTCATCAGTCATGTCAGATGACACACACTATTATTTAACATGCCACATCAGATGGGAGGGCTATATATTAGAGGGACAATTTGGAGGTACGAATAGCATTATTCTTTCTTCTTGTATTATTTCTTGTCCTTCGTTTCTTCTGCTGGTTTCTAATACACTCTATTTTCTTCAATGTCGACGTCACATGGAGAAATGGATCGTCGTGTGGAAGATTTAGTCGATGAAGAAAGCTTCCTTTCAAGAGGAGTGTCAGATGATTTGGATGATGAGCAAAGTTTGGAAGATGTTAACTTAGGAGACAATAAAGAACAAAATGAAGAAAATACCGAAAGAATGCATCATAACGATGACGACGACATCAACACAAACAACGAAATGTTATTTCGCTTCACCCTTTCTAATGGATTTAAGAAATGTATTATATTTTTACATTTAGTTCTCATATTTATTTTGTTTTACTCTGTTCTTAGGGACGACAATCTCTATTGGATTTTGATGAAGCGACGATGAAAAAATATTGCAGTCCGCCAACATTAACAAAGATCCAAAACAATTCTTAGAAGAAGATATTGTTGGCCTACAGTTCAACTCTATTGAAGAAGCAGAGACATTCTACCGGATATATTCAAAAGCATATGGTTTCAGTATTAGAAAGAACGAGGTAGAGAAAAACAAGTCTGGGATGGTGATGGTCCGTAGTTGGTGTTGTTCGAATGCGGGATTCAGACACAAGAAATACAAGGAAACTCCTAACAGGGTTCGTGAGCCAAGAAGTGAAAGCAGAAGTGGCTGTAAAGCAATTTTCCGTATTGGGTACAAAGATTCTACAAAGATGTGGGTCGTCAAAAAATTTCATGTACTTCACAACCATAGCCTGGCGAATGATTATGAATCAGTTTTTTGAGATCCCATCGTAAGATATCACCCGCAGAGTTGGAAGAAGTTAAGATTATGAAGCAATCAGGGATGGAGAATGGAGCGATATGGAATTTAATTGTCCACAGGAAAGGTGGCTGGGATAAGGTTGGATGGACGAAAAAAGATTTATACAACACTCTAGCTCAAGATAGTAGAGCACTAGACGATGTTGATGCTACGACAACACTTACATTTCTTCAATCTAAGGAGGGCATTGGCCCAGATTTCTTCTACGCGTACAAGGTAGACGAAGATTCCAGATTGACCCATCTCTTTTGGGCTGACGGTGCATATCGATTCGATTATGAATTATTCGGAGATTCACTAGCATTTGACTCTACATATAAAACAAATAGAAGTCAAATGCCGTTGGTGGTTCTAGTGGGTACAAACAATCATGCAATGACTTGTGTGTTTGGGTTTGCAATGATCCATAATGAGAGTGCAGAGACATATTCTTGGGTTCTAGATAAATTCCAAGAGTGTATGAATGGCAAATTACCAGTGACAGTTCTCACGGATGGTTGCAGATCCATGAATAAAGCAATTGAGGATTTAATGCCCAGCGTAGTTCATCGAACGTGCTCATGGCATATCCTAAACAATGCTGCCAAACATGTACACCGAGAGGGTTTTCACAATAAATTGAGTCTTCTGATTAAAAGGTACATCGCACACTTGCTACTTTACTTTGAAGTATGTTGTTGTTACAATATTATAACTTTAGTTACTGTCCATGTTTTCTAAATAGGTACTATTCAGTCGAAGAATTTGAAAACCGTTGGCAGCAGATGCTAACGGATTATAATGTAGAGAACAATGAGTGGACCACTTCTTTGTACAGAACGAGGCAGCGATGGGCGGACACATTCCTACGTGGGCATTTCTTTGGCGGTTCTACTGCAACAAATAGATGTGAATCTATGAATGCATTTCTGAAAAAAAATTTGAATGAGAAGCTGCCACTATGAAAGGCCCTTCAAAATTGTGACTTCGGTTTAGCGGCCTTACGTTACGGCCAGATGAGTAAGCATGTCACTGATAAACTCTCAACACCAGTTGTGAATCAAACTAGCATGGCCATAATAGAAGATAATTTGCCGTAATTTACACTAAAACGGTGTTTATAGATGTAAGGAAGGAAATCACACGTTCTGATGCATATACTGTTCTCCATCATCACATCATAAGAGAGGCAGAAGTTTGCACTATCCAAAAGTATATGTCGCCAAACAGTGTCAACTGGAAGGTTACATTTGATCCAGCCGACAACATCATAAAATGTGAATGCTTGTGGATGGAGACCAAGGGGATTCCTTGTAGGCATATTTTTTCAGCAATGAAGAGATTGCAAATTGGAGATATTCCAAAGAACTTGATAGAATCTCGTTGGCTCAAGGATTGCAAAAAGAGTTATCTCTCCGGACCTGGCTCAGAAAGAAGATTCATCCACCCAGACAGTATTGAGAGCAGAAGGTATGGTGGTATTACTGAACAAGTTAATCTGTTTACATACTATTGTAAAAAATCAAGCAAAATTCAAGAAAGGGGAACGGAGTTGATGTCGTCTGTTCTGATGGAGTTGAAAGAAATGGTGACCGATATTGGTGAAGAAGAACAAATGGTAGCTGATGCAGTTCATGGAGTGCATGAAGCTTTAAAAGAGCCAAATCCGGTAGAAACAAAAGGAAGGCCTTCTTAAGGGAAATAAAGCCAGCCTAAAGTAAGTCAGACTATTCCGAAGCCTAGAACTTGTAGAGTTTGTAAAAAATCGGGTCACGATTTTCGTAATTGTAAAGTACGAAAGCGAATAAAGCGACAAAGAGCAAATGGAATCAAATGATACGTTGTTGACTTAAGGCAATGTCTTTCCTTTGTGGCAAGATGTCATTCACACAAGACAACTTTTTCACTTCATCTTTTTTATATGTATAAAAGTCATTTTGAAGGGGCATATGCTCACATTCTAAATCGTTTTAATACTCAATCATTTTAATACTGGGAACGGCATTCTCCGTGTAATTCAAAACGGAGAATAGTATTCTCCGTTTCAAATTACAGGGAGAATATCACTCTCCATTTAAATTAAAATCGAGAATGAACATTCTAATGTGTTTTTAACACTGGGAATGTTATTCTCCGTTTCAAGTTAGACAGAGAATGCTATTCTCCGTTCCAAATTAAACGACGAATAGAATCCTCAATCGTTTAACACTGGGAATGATATTCTCCGTGTAATTAGAAACGGAGAATATTATTCTCCGTTTAATAAAACACGGAGAATAGCATTTTCTTTTGTTTTAACTCTTGTAATGCCATACTCTGTTTAATTGGCACAAAAAAAGTGGTGGAAACATGATTAATTAAAAAAAATTGATAACATATTTAAGAATGTGAAGTTTCTAATCTCAATATTACCATTTTTTGAATATTTGATTAAATTTTTGAACTTTTTTTTGCAATGAGCCATTTTATACTCGCAAAATTGAGAAGGGACAGATTCATTGGTATTAATTTTCGAATATTTGATTAATATTTGAGTAAAATTGACACCCTCAAAGTTGGCAGAATTCGAAGAGGCAGATTCATTGGTATTAATGGCATATAAATGGCAGTAGTTGGGAGAGTTTGTTCTCGTCTTACTTAGCTTTACTTGAGAAGGGGCAGATGCATTGGTATTGATGCAAATTAATTGAATTGAATTCGAAGTGGCTGCCACTTGGCGCATGAGTCCGAGTTGTTCCTTGCCTACAAATGGCAGTAGTGTAGGGAGAGTTTGTTCTCGTCTCACTTAGCTTTTCTTGTGGAGATGGACTCTATCGATTCCCGCCTTGGCAATACGCTTTCCTCTTGGTTGTCGATCTCCTCGTTCGAAGAAGCTTTGGTAGTGAAGTCCTTCAGAAGACTGAGATGTGCCTAGTGGACTGTCGTATTTCGTGCGCTTCATCGACTGTGTGCCATGATGTCGGTTTCTGGAAGAGCCCCTGGGTTTGGATTTATTGCCAACCCATACTCTGTCGAAGCGTCTATTTTCGTGTTCCATTGCTCCGACGATGCACGACGAAGTGATTTGCCACAAGAAATTCATTTTCCTCAGGGCGTTCCATTGCTCGGAAGAATGCAAGATGAAGTGAATTCCTTTGCAGGTCCTTTGCCTCAAGGAATTCCTTTGCAAGGTCCTTTTGCTCTCAAGTAATTCCTTGGCACTCAAGGAGTTCCTTTGACTCCTTGAGGCAAAGGACCTGTAAAGGAATTCACTTCATCTTGCATTCTTTCGAGCAATGGAACGCCCTGAGGAAAGGAATTCCTTATGGCAAACTTCGTCGTGTATCGTCGGACCAATGGAGCACGTTGAACAAAGGAACTCCTTGCGACAAAGGAACACTGTGCATAGTCCGAGCTAATCAATGTGCGGGCGCTTCGACAGAGCGTGGGTTGGCAATAAATCCAAACCCAGGGGCTCTTCCAAAAACCGACATCATGGCACACATTCGATGACTATGCACGGAGCACTCGCACTTTGATTCGCTCTGACTATGCACGGAGTTCCTTTGTTCAAAGAGTTCCATTGCTCTGACTATGTACGGAGTTCCTTTGTTCAGGGAGTTCCATTGCTCTGACGTTGCACGATGAAGTGGTTTGCATCAAGGAATTCCTTTGCCTCAAGGAGTTCCATTGCTCTGCGATGCCCGCACGCAGCTCACATTCAACTTTTTTCTTGATAGTAGGATTTTATGTAGTAGTTCAGACTTTCATATGTAAATAAAAGTCAAACTTTTCATGGTTTTCGCAATGTAAATGTAACTCATAAATGATTTTATTATAAAAGATAGAGTAGAGCAGACATTATAAAACACAGAAGTTCTCTTGAAAGCAAATTCTTAGCCCATACCAACCTCATCATTGTAGTCTTCTTAGCCCATACCAACCTCGTCATATTCACATCAAGCTCATCTTCATTCTCCTTTTCAAACTAAACGGAGAATAACATTCTCCGTTTCAAAAGACACGGAGAACGTCATTCTCCGTTTAAATAAAAACGGAGAATGAACATTTTAATGTGTTTTACCACTGGGAATGTTATTCTCCGTTTCAAGACAAAGAAAATGTTATTCTCCATTCCGAAATAAACGGTGAATAGAATCCTCAAACGATTTAATTTAAACGGGAAAGTTATTCTCTGTTTCTAGTAAACGGAGAATACCATTCTCCGTTCCAAATAAAACGGAGAATATAATCAGAAGGGACAGATTCATTAGTATTAATGGCATATAAATTGAAGAATTCATTGGTATTAATGGTATATAAATGGCAGATTCATTGGTATTAATGACATATTAATGGCATATAAATGCCATTCTCCGTTCCAATTGGGCGCATCAGTACACGGAGAATGGTGTTCACTTGGCAGAATTCGAAGGGGCAGATTCATTGGTATTAATAGCATATAAATGGCAGTAGTTGGGAGAGTTTGTTCACGTCTTACTTAGCTATACTTGAGAAGGGACAGATGCATTGGTATTAATACAAATTAATTAAATAGAATTCGAAATTACTGCCACTTGGCACATTAGTTCGAGTTGTTCCTTGCCAATAAATGGCAGAAGTTGGGAGAGTTTGTTCTAGTCTTACTTGGCTTTACTTGAGAAGGGGCAGATGCATTGGTATTGAAGCAAATTAATTGAATTGAATTTGAAGTGACTGCCACTTGGCGCATGAGTCCGAGTTGTTCCTTGCCTAAAAATGGCAGTAGTGTAGGGAGAGTTTGTTCTCGTCTCACTTAGCTTTTCTTGTGGAGATGGAATCTATCGATCCCCCGTATTGGCAAGATGCTTTCCTCTTGGTTGTCGATCTCCTCGTTCGAAGAAGCTTTGGTGGTGAAGTCCTTCAGAAGACTGAAGCTTTGGGTTGATTGCCAACCCACGCTATGTCGAAGCGCCAGCACGTTGATTCGCTCGGACTATGCACGGTGTTCCTTTGCCTCAAGGAGTTCCTTTGCCTCAAGGAGTTCCTCCGTCTCAAGCTCCTCCTTGGCACGTTGACGATGAAGTGATTTGCTCTGATGATGCACGAAATTCATCTTGCTCTTACTCTGACGATGCACGATGAAGTGATTTGCCTGAAGGAGTCATCCAACGGTTTCTATGCGCTGACGATGCACGATGAAGTGATTTGGCTCAAGGAATTCCTTTGCCTCAAGGCGTTCCATTCCTTCGACGATGTACGATGAACTGAATTCACTTCATCGTGCATCGTCAAAGGAATGGAACTCCTTGAGGCAAAGGAATTCCTTGAGGCAAATTACGTCATCATGTTTTGTCAGAGCATAGTAACCTTTGGATGACTCCTTGAGGCAAATCACTTCATCGTGCATCGTCAGAGCAAGAGCAAGATGAATTCCTTGAGGCACAGGAACAGAAGCAAAGGAATTCCTTGAGAGCAAAGGACCTTGGAAAGGAAATCCTTGAGGCAGGCACCTTGCAAAGGAATTCACTTCATTCTGGAGATGGACTCTACCAATCCCCCGTCTTGGCAAGACTCTTTCCTGTTGGTTCACTTCAAATGACACGAAGAATGGAATTCTCCGTCTTATTCAAATTTTCTTGGTTGTAGGATTTTATGTAGTAGTTTAGACTTTCATATGTAAATAAAAGTCAAACTTTTCGTGGTTTTGACAATGTAAATGTAATTAAAAAAATAATTTTATTATAAAAGCAGAGCTTATAAAAGACAGAAGTTCCTTGCCCAATTATATAATTATATTGTTGTTTTACAATGTCATTGCTTGGTTCGTGTTACATATTTGCTTGAAAGCAACTTCTTAGCCCATACCAACCTCATCATTGTAATCTTCTGGTGAGTTTCATCGTCATTTCCTCCCGGTATTTCGAAGGGAGTAGTCGTCAACATATTCATATAATACGCTGTGTACAAGAGGTAGTTGGGTGTCCGTTGTTGTGGGCAATTTGGAGAACAATTCAGCACTTTGCTCTTACACTCCATCTTCTCCGGGCATCTCTTCCTCATCATATCAACTTTTCTCCTGACGATAGGCTCTTAGGTGTTCTTCATTAATTCTGCATCCACCTTGTACTTTTCGTACGTGGTTTGCCTCAAGGAGTTGTAGTATGTCCAGTCGTAGGAGATAAAGTTGAATGTGAGCAGAGTATAGTGTCTGATGGATGAATTAAAGAGTGGGATGAATAGCAACTCTATGTCGTCCTCCAAACCATGACGAAGTCTACTATATCTGTTTGGATGTCTTGAAGGGTGCCGACTTTTGCGTCTGGTTCATTGGCATGTTCAACGATAGTCTGTTTCCCAAAAACAAAACACAATATCATGAGTAATTTTTTTCTGTCATTTTTCATCGGTATACACATGAATATGGATTTTTCTGTTTGAATTCATACCAATGTGTGGACCATCATGAATGCAGACCACTTATGTGATTGGGGTGCCGGCTTTTGCTTCTGGATCAATGGCACGTCCTTTGAACTAGACGGGGCACACCTTCTTTTAATGCCTTGAATTTTTCTCAGCTTCCTTATTATTAGGTTCTGTATGCCAGCCTCCATGTCTTCATAGTTGAGTATGTCCTGCAGGTCTATTGCCGACAGCTGGACTAAAACTCCATTTTTACCCTCTTTCGGCAAAAATAAGTATACAATATCACTACACATAAATTTAGTTTTGATTAAATTAATAAAGATAGATTCTCATTACATAATTGTAAAAAAAGTCTAGAAAAAACAAAAGAAAAAAAGGGTTCAAAATACATACTCTGGACACTTCTTTTTGGGAATTACGATGTCGATGTATTGCTTCTTCAGCTCTTCATCCGCATCTTTCCAAAGTAAGAGTTCATCGCATTCCCTTAGTATGACACGGTTCTTCTTTAATTCAGCCATTTTGGCATCTCTTCCGAATTTTGGAGCGGCATTAATCTTCCGTTTTTTATTAGCCTCTCCAACTGTATTCTTTTCCAAGGGAGTAACATCTTCAACGGCTAACAGTGCTGATGGTTTTCTGAACCTCTTTTCCTCCGATCCTCCTCTTCTTTTGGCTTCTTTTGGAGCAGCAAGTTCAGCAGCTGCTTGAATCTCCTGACGCTGCAATGCTAAAACCATGGCTTCGAGATTAACGATTTTCCCATCCTTTTCAGTGGCTTCAATATTGAATGATTCAACTTTATTTTGAAGCTCCCTTTTCTCCTCAACGAGCCTTTTATTTGTTTCTCTGAGTTGCTCGGTTGTTCGCACAGAAATAAAACAAACAATAATGAAATATATGATGTGAATCTAACATGGAGAATGACATTCTTCGTGTAATATAACACGGAGAATAGCATTCTCCGTTTGGAATTACACGGAGAATAACCTTCCCAGTATCAAAATGATAGAGAATAGCAATTATCCGTTTCAAATAACACGGAGAATGCCATTCTCCGTGTTATAATCCACAGAGCCCTCCATCACAACGTTGACTGCACATTGTTGCGCTTCTTCTGCCTCGAGCTCTTTCAACTTTTTTTGAGTATGGCATTCTCAAGGTTGGCTGCACATAACTGAGCTCCTTGTGCCTCATCTCTTTTAACTTTTCTTTGAGTTCTTTATTCTGCGCAAGAATATCAGAATGATGTTTTCTCAAATCCTCCAGTTCATGCACAGTGCCCTCCATCACAACGTTGACTGCACGTTATTGTACTTCTTCTGCCTCGAGCTCTTTCAACTTTTCTTTGAGTATGGCATTCTCAAGGTTGGTTGCACGTAACTGCGCTCCTTGTGCCTCCATCTCTTTTAACTTTTCTTTGAGTTCTTCATTCTGCGCAAGAATATCAGAATGATGTCTTCTCAAATTCTCCAATTCCTTTGCTGAGTCATCCATCACAGTGTCCATTTTATGATGCTGTGGTATCCATTGTTCATCAAAATTATCCCCACCTGCTTCTTGGTGTTCTTTCTCTCCCTCTTTTTCAACTTCTTTTATAGGTGGCTCATCTTCTTTGTGCCCTACTTCTTCTCCAACAGGTATAATCAGATCTTCCAATATCATCTTCGATCTCATTTTGTTTTGATATTTGGCCTAGAGGAAGTATGAGATTTCGTACCCATCCATGTAAAAAAATCTTGGGTAATCAGGAATTGGGGCGAACTTCCTTTCCACAAATTTACTATGTCCTGCAAACCAATAGAGGAAGTATATTGTGCAACCTTCCAATTTGTGAAAAGCCATTGAGTAATCCCCCCGTTCAGTTTTGCTTCTACTCTTCTTTATGCTATCTATTACATATGCCAGGATTAACCTTGGCCAGCATATACTGTTGATGACGCCCATACTGTCTACCAAGGCCAAGAATCTGTATGGCAAATTTGAACCGCCAGACTTTGTAAAGAATACTGTTTGGCACAAGTGGAAGATTATTAGCTTGGCCAAATCATTTGGATTAACAGCGTTATCTCTGCCATGAAGCCGTCGTAACAATTCAAAGAACTTGTCTCCCACTTCCTTATTCGTGACTTCTGCATATTTGCCCTTAGAATTAGCCAGCAATCTTGTGAAATGATCTCTACACAGGTTCAATGATGCTGGTGGTGTGGGCTGCTGTTGTTTTTCCTTTATCAATCTTCTGTAAAAAAATTATTATCGCTTTCTTCATTCAGCGATAGACCGAAGATGACTGCCATATCGGCGACGCTTGGCACGATTTTAATAGTGGTGCTCTATTCAAAGCACCCGACGCCATCTTCTTCTTCTGTGTAACCTGCAATTAAATTTTCAAGCCCTTCCGTTACCTTGGCCAATTCGGGGACGTGGACTCTGTTTTGGTAGAAAATCTCGACAAAATTCCAGAAACTGGTATTCTTCAAGGAATCAATAACTGGCTCAGGTAAACGGCCAACATCTTGATTGACCTCCTCCATAAGATTTAGCATTGGCTTGAAGGTAGAACGGAAAAATCTTGAATCCTTATTCCTGACAGATTTTTTTTCTATACAAAAAAAAACAAAAATTAGGTCGGAGAATGGCCATTCTTATGGGTTTTAACACTGGAAATGACATTCTCCGTGTAAACTAACACGGAGAATGTCATTCTTCGTTTCAAATGACACGGAGAATGTCATTCTCCATTTCAAATGACACGGAGAATGACATTCAAATGCGTTTTATGACGGAGAATGTCATTCTCTGTGTAGTATATATAGAATTTGCAAACATAAACTCAAAGTTATACCTTCTGTTTGCACTTCTTCTTGCACTTCTTTTTGTTTAGCAACTTTTCACTTTTTCTGTAAAACTTTCTTAGAATAGGGTTTCGGTTGTTCTCCGTCTTTTCTTTTTGGATTTTCTGTAACTGGTGCATCTTCTCTAATTGGTGATGCTGCCGGTGATGATTCTGCCGCTGATACCGACATGGTGTGAAGATTGCGAATGGGAAGGAAGGTTTGAAGATTTTGGAGGAGAATGACCTAGGTTTGAGTACAGAGTGGAGTATGGAAGAAGAGGAAGAATCGAAACGGTTTTCTTTTTTTTTTGTAATAAGAGGGTTTGGGGGTATTTTGAATTAATTAGAAGGGCAAAAATGTCATTCGATGGAAGGGTAAAAGACTCCTTTCTGCTTAATTATATTAATTTGAAGGGCAAAAATGATTCTGCTTAATCAAAAAGAATAGAAGTAGTTTGGCAAAAATGTCATTACAACTCAACAAAACAAATGAACATAATACATTAGGGATTTCCATACATTAGATGTAAAAGAAGAAGAAGAAAAAATCATCGTCTTCCATATTCAATCATTTCATATTGGACTTCTTTTAGCTGTTCATTGTGCTCTGAAGTTGTAATCCATTCAGCAGCTTTGCGTCTTTCCATTCCCGCATCAAACTACATATAACAAACATAACATCAAAAATATTGCTCTAAAAAGTGTAAGTTTTTGACGACATATTTTCAGACTTACATTGAGAGAACGGTAGGACTACATCGGTCTTTCATGAATGCAATTACAAAACTACCACAATCAACAGAATTGCCTTGGCGGGGAACATAAGAACGACGTTTTATTACAAAAGTAGAAAAGTTGAACCTAGCATCTCTCAACTTCAAAATCTCTTCTTCGAGAAAGAGATCCAAATTTGAAAGCTACAATTACCAGAATACAATATGTATTAGTATACCGCGTATCTTATACCCAATTCATAAAAATTGATGAATATGAGCTTACTATTTCTTTTATGACTGTTTTATTTTAAATCAGATCATCTTTAGATACAAGTGAGTCCCAAATTTTAACAGTCCTTTTTTTAACCAGAACTCTTGCAAGAGTATAGTGTTCGTCCAAATGAATGGGTATGTATATCTGAATCAGGATTAATTAGGTAAAACAAATTAGTAAATTTTTAGAAAATTAGGATTAATATTTAAACAGAAATACATTAATACCTCGTTACAGGTGCTTAAAGATCCCATGTAATCCTGATAATATTTGTACTTCTTTCATATTTCATGAAGCTTTTTGTCGGATGGAGGTAACGTTTCTTTCTACATACACATCAACTAATACATTACGAAGGACAAACAAATGAGAAAATTGTTAATGCATATGCATTGAAGAATAAAATGCTCACCCACCGTTATCCTTATTGGTAAAAACCATACATTAGCTTTATTGGAGGTTCTTTTTCGTTCCTCCACGGTGAGAAGAGCAGAGACAATGCCTACAATCTGAATAAATCATTAAAAATATCAGCGATGGAATCGAAGTAAACATAGATGGCATCTAAGAAGAAATATACTATCTATACATACCCCATTTTTAATTCTCGTTAAAGGAGCTAAGGTCTTCATCTCAAACCGAGATACATAGATTTTGTTGCAAGATGATATTATTTCTCTAAGAAAAGAAACGAATAAATTAGGAGAAAAAAACTGTTGGAATTAAATCAAAACTCATATTACTTACTCGTCAGGTCTATCATCGACAAAAATATATTCGTAATAACTCGAAGAACCACTAGTACAATTGCTAGGCTTCGAGGTTGAATCCCTTGTTAAACTTTTCGATGGTGTGATCGGATCTAAATTTCCATGCATTCTTTTAGAAGAACTGCTAAAGTCAGTTTCTTCTGTAGGGGACAATGCGAGAATTCGGTCCAATGCTTTACTACGAGACTGTAGCTCTACGTCCTCCTCATCGGAAGAAGATTCAACGGAAACCACCTTCACATTATTAAATGCTCCAGATGAAGATGCCTTCTTCAAAGCTGGAGATTCTTCAATATTCTTCTCAAAGCGCCGAGATAAATTCATTTGTTCAATTTCTAATGAACAAAGCTTAGAATTGATCTTTACAACTACAGCTGAAATCGTCGACAGATGTTCTTCAATCTTGCGCAACATATGCAGAATAAAGGTTTCATTTGGAGCTAGAAACCAATCTACTACGTCTTCTACATTTCCTACCACACGAGTAGACATCTTGAGAACAAGAAAACTATTGTATTTCAGAAAACTATTCTATGTATTTCAGAATGAATAATAGTACTATAAAACAAGAAAACTATTGTATATATAGCAAATGAGAAGTACAAAAAGTGAGGAAGATGAAAAGACAAATAAATTTCGAGACTAACAAACAATCTACTAGCCGTTTGATTGAGGAGGGCTCGAGGAAGATTCTATTAGTCGTTTGATTGAGGAGGGCTCGAGGAAGATTCTACTAGCCGTTTGATTGAGGAGGGCTCGAGGAAGATTCTACAAGCCGTTTGAAAAATACAAAAGGTTATCATGATCAACTTCAATTAAGGAACTCTATAAGAGGTTTAATTCTGCTTGATTGAGGAACTCGACGAAGTCCGTCGCGAACCGGAACTTCTTCTTCTTTCCTTCTTCATCTCCGTTTCTCCTTCCACCACCACCACCGTAGCCTGTAGCTTTATAACAAAAATATTAAACTGTTAGATGAAACAAAAAAACTAATTACGGAAAGATTACTAAATCAAAATCAAACAGAACACATATTCATAGAAAACATGATATTAAAGATGAAAGTGTCACAGAAGCAACACCATAATTTTACAACAACTAAGCAGACTCTGCTAAGCAATAACTAAAATTAGGATTGTGTCCTCCTTGGATTTAATTTACACAAAGAAACGATTTGAGAGTACGAGCTTTTATCGGCTTCCTAAATGTACCATTCTCCGTCCTAAATGTACCATTCTCCGTCCTAAATGTACCATTCGTCGTCGGTGTCATCATCTAGATCGCCAGTGGCGGTGGTGTCGTCTACATCGCCTACAGACCTGGACATACTGTGTCCTTAGGGATTGTGTCCTCTTTGGATTTAATTTACACAAAGAAGAGATTTGAGAGAACGAGCTTTTATCGGCTTCCTAAATATACCATTCTCCGTCCTAAATGTACCATTCTCCGTCCTAAATATACCATTCTCCTTCCTAAATGTACCATTCTCCGTCCTAAATGTACCATTCATCGTCGGTGTCTTCATCTAGATCGCCAGCAGCGGTGGTGTCGTCTACATCGCCTACAAACCTGGACACACTGTGTCCTTAGGGATTGTGTCCTCCTTAGATTTAATTTACACAAAGAAGAGTGTAATGCTCCAGCCCTTAAATACGTAGGACCAAGTACGTAAACATGCCAGCTGCATACGTACGAAGTACTGGGCCTTGTATGTATACATAAGCTGTAAAATGCAGTAATCCAAGAAAAAACTAAATCTCATCCACAATGAAAAGAATAATAATATAAAAATCAACTTGAATATTTATGATACAATCGTTCGGCGGAGACAAAGTCCACTACCAACTATCTCAATGAAAGAAATGTACATGAATCAAAAAATGGTAAGATGAACCAAGCGCAATCGTCTTCGAAAGAATGGAGAAGACCACGGCCTTGGCTAGGATACCTGCGGAAAACATGAACACACACCTGGGAAAAAACCAGGTCCTCAGACGAACGTAGCAAGATACAGGAAGAACAGGCTAATATGAACTGTCAGAATAAAATAATATACAAAAGACTATTCTACACACAAATATGCAAAAGAGATTCTAACCGCCTAATGTGCAATTTATAGGACAACTTTCATGCACATGGGTGGGATTATAGGCTATGTGTATGTAACTGGCACCCTGTCATCTGTATCCGTCCGTAACGTCTAAAACGTCATAGGGCATCTGTAAATAAATTGCCATATTTCCATCCGGAGACTGTAGTTTACCTGTTTGGATTCCCATACGCACTAGCGACTATCCTCTCCCAATATTTCCCATACTGTTCAAGTTATGTCCATGGCTCGTCCAGTTTTGTAACTGCTTGAGTCTCTAAAACCCTAGTCATAGCAGTTACGATCATCTACCGTCACACGACTTTAGAGATAGCTAGTCAATAAGTCGTGCCCCTAGCAACATGTCTCCAACCGTGTAGTGTGTGTGTCAAGACCAAGGAGATATAAGGATACCCCCCAACAAAAAGGTAGTCCGCTAACACTAAGTTAACATGCATATAGTAAAGTAAAACGACTAATAAAGTCGCTTGCACCCAAGTATGACTTGGACACGCAGTTTATAACAAAGAAAACTAACAATATGAAACAAAATAAATAATGCAGAAAATAAATAATTTGACAGTTAATTAGCAAGTTATACTTGCCTGTTGCGACACCTGGTGAGCTGCCTGGTGTGGTATAATAAAGGTGGAACAAGATTGACTTTGGTGTTACAACTACGCAATGGAGCCTCTGTTGACGACATAGACGGTTCCATCGTGTCCAGAACAGTCCAATTGGTCATGGCGGACAAATTAGTTAGGGCGATATAAAGAAGTCTAGAATTGCCAAGGAATTAGAAGTAATGCGCTTAGTCACATTCAAGATGATAATCTAAGGAATTGGCGTGAATAATCCCTATGCTAATTTAGAAATTATTTTATAATACGTGAAAAATATATGCTAGTAGTAAAAATATTTTTTAGCTAAATACTTGATAATTAAAATCGTTTTAGGCCAAAACTCTAAGTTTGTAAAATTAGAATTTATTGGTAGAAAACTATATTTTATTAGTAAAAATAATTATTGATAAATATTTATCAATCTAGAAAATCAGTTTTAGGCACGAGCTAATTTTGTTGAAGTAAAATTTTCTTAGAGAAAACTATCTTCGAAAGCGGTTACAAAATAATATGTTCATAAGTTTTCAAAAATAATAATAGTAGCAAATAGATTTTTTTTAACAACAATAGTACCCATAATATAAATAATTAGAATAATAGTAATGATGATATTGATAATATATAGGTAAACATGACTTTGGAAGTACCTGTATACATAATTAATAGGTTAATCAAGGTAGTAACAATAATTATAATAATGAGAGTAGCAGTACTAATAATAATTATAACAATGAAAGTAATAATAATAATAATAATAACTCATTATACTAATAAGAACAAAAAAAACTAATGACAGAAAATAAAAATATAATAATAATCATAATATAATATAAATTCAACTACTTTACTTTCTCCTCTCTAACTTTAGAGATAGTGACAGAATGAGAGGGTGAGGTTCTGAACAGAGAGGGAAGATGTGGGGGTTTTGCCCAGTGGCATTGGGCTCCAATCGTCGGAAGAGAGGGAAGATGATCGGAGGGGGTCGGGCGGCGAGATACTCAAGAGGAAGAGAACGGGGCTGAGGTCGGCGGAGGGGCGGTCGGACTCCGGCGGTGAAATGGAGCGGCCGAGGCTGCGAGCCGCGGAGGAAAGAAGGGGACGGCGGAGGTGGGCTTCACCGAGCTCGACCGGAGCTCATTGGCGGACGAGCGCGGCGTTCGGGAGTCACGATTGTGGTGGTGATCATCGGGGTTGCGGGGGAGGAAAGGTGAGCGCGGAAGAGGAGGAGTAGGCGGAGGGGTCTGCTGGCTTGCGGAGAGGGATCGAGGTGTTTGGGGCTCGGCGCACGCGGCTGTCGCGGTGGCTACTGCTGGGTGTGGCCTGCCAAGGATGGGGTGCGCGCGGAGGGGAGACGAAGCGGGAGGCTGTCAACTGCGGCGGTGTCGCACGCTCAGTCGACGGCAGAAGGTTGGTGGCGGTGTTGGTTCTTTCTTCTTCTTTTTTTTCTTTTTTTTATTTGGGTAATGGTGTTCCTGCGGTTGGTCGGGGTTGATTTTGGGAAGACAGGGGTCGGATGAAAGGTTGCTGTGAAGTCGTGGCGATAGCGGATTCGGGATGTCGGTATTGCGTAAGTCGGGAGCAGGTGGCCAGATTATTGGGGAAAGACGGGGTGGTGAGATTGTGTAGAGGGTGGTTTCGGGAAGGCGAAGTTTGGCTGGGGCTTGGTCGCGCTATCGGGTGGTGCGGGGTTAGGGTTCCGTAGTGAGGGCGGGGTGGTGATGGATGGTGGTGGTGGCATTCTGTGTCAGGCGTGGCCGGAAACAGGGAGAGGAAGTGTGGCCAGGATGACGCTGGTCTGGGATTGGTCGGAGGGAGGTGGTTGTGGCATGATGGTCGAAGGATAGGCGTCGGGGGTTTGGTCGGAGGGCAGGGAACGGGACGGCGATGGCGATGGCTATGGATAGGCTAAGTTTAGGATTTAGGAATTTATTGTTTGTCATGTCGGGATTGTCGACACGGAGGAGAACTCAAAATGTATATGTAACATATGGAATAATAATTGGACGGGAAGGGAGAACATGGACACGATGCACTCACGTGGGTGGTGGAAATATTTGTGGAGTAATTTGGCTTGTGGAATTAAGGGAGGAGTACCTGCCTATTTATAGGATGTGGAAATTCTCAGTTGGATATAAAGATTATGATTTATTTAAAACCCAAATAGATTACCATATTAATTTAAATAGTTTTAAAGCAATTTCAATCAAATTTTAAATATAGATATTAACTTAACTATTTAAATAAATCCATAAAATTAAATCAAGATTTAAATTGCCACAAAAATTTTAAATATATTTTTCCAAAAATACTAATAATAATAATTTCGAAAATTAAATTATTATTTAAAATAAACCAATAAATAATTACAAAATATATATGTATGCATAATTAATATTTACATAAATGTACTTTTCTAGTATACCATTTTATAAGAATATTATTTATTATTATAACTGTATAAATGAAAGGCTTTCCATAGTTAAAATAAATAAATAATGAACTTGGAAATTTTGCTACGATAGCTAAAATAATTATTATATATATTACTTTGAAACTATAAAAAATAGGAAAAATGTTTTTCTAAAAATATGTACGCTCGCACATATTCGCACTCGTCGAGCAATTACGAAAAATAAAATTTCGTGCGCGACGTACAATACGACTATGCGGCGTACAATACAAAATTTTATATCAGAACCAAATTTAATAAAGTAAATAAATAAAATAGTAGAAATTTAGGGGTTTTACAACCTATCCAACTTACAAGAATTTCGTCCTCAAAATTAAAAATAAGTAGGGGGTAAGAAGGCACAAGGGGTATATTGGTAATGACAATTCGACGAGTCCTTGGGCGAGGCAAGAAACAACATAAACAAGCATTAGAAAATCATGATTTAGATAATAAATTACGGACATGGCTAATAAACGTAAAAGGAAAAGATTAAAAGTTTTAAGTGGATCCATATAAATAATTTAGAGAATTAAGATATGGTTTCTTGGGATTAGGTTGATGGCACGATTAGGAGAACGATTAGATTCACTCCTAATTGAAGTGATTAGGAAGTCGTGATAGAAGGTCGATGAAGGGACGAGTAGTTAAGACAAAGATATAGTCACATCGAGTGTTAATGGTCACAAGAGATAGGATAGCTAGAGGAAATTCAAGTACAGCACTTTTATCCTTCTAAAATAGGTGAAAGCGAAAGCAATATAGAGTTCAAAGACGATATTATCGAATACGAATATGTGGTTCAAAGGCGGCCGAATAATTCAAAAAAAATCGTCAAGGCAATAGTGGATGAGATTCTAAGGGGTAAGTTTAACTATATCTCAACCACGTAGGATAATAGTGTGAAAGGCGAACCAAAGTGCACTAGGTTGATCAGACCATCATGTACCAGTTCTGACTAGACAATATGTTAGTGGGGGCCCCCAATAAAATATATGTCCTTGAACAAGCTTGAATAAAAAGTAAGCTTGCAAAAATTAGGCTATTTAGCAGCATTAGTCACGATGGTAAAAACATAGGCACGAGAGCGTAAGAGTGAAAGAAGGTAGAATTAGTTTAGCTCCTTAAGAATCTAAGTCTTGTCATGTGATTGTTCCTATACATTCATCCTACTGTCTTTTATCTATGGCTTGGTGGGCTAGATAAGCTAGGGTCCTATAAAGGCTATAGTCTAAGTAATCATGTTAATATGGGTCACAAGAAAAATAAATGTTAGGTCATGAGGTGTCTACCCAACTTACAAGAGTTAAACTAGTGTGTGATGGAACAATGGGACAAGTCTACCTAGTATGGATTACCTTTCTATCCAACATCAAGCATGAAAGAAGGATAAGAATTAACGGTAGAGGGAATCAAGCAAGATGCAAATCAAGGGATTCAAAATAGAATCGAGAAGGTCAAGTATGTGGATGAGATCCTAGACTCTAATCCTATCCGCATGCTTGCTTGGTACGGTAAAGTAACCAAACAATTTATCTTGACCTGCATGGGCCACCACAAAAACATGTAACGTCTCAGTCCCAAAATACGTAGGACCAAGTACGTAAATATGCCAGCTATATACATACGAAGTACAGGACCTTGTATGTATACATAAGCTGTAAAATACAGTAATCCAAGACAAAACTAAATCTCATCCACAATGAAAAGAATAATAATATAAAAATCAACTTGAATATTTATGATACAATCTTTGGGCGGAGACAAAGTCCACTACCAACTATCTCAATGAAAGAAATGTACATGAATCGAAAAATGGCAAGACGAACCAAGCGCAATCGTCTTCGAAAGAATGGAGAAGACCACGGCCTTGGCTAGGATACCTGCGGAAAACATGAACACACACCTGGGGAAAAACTAGGTCCTCAGACGGACGTAGCAAAATACAAGAAGAACAGACTAATATGAACAGTCAGAATAAAATAATATATAAAAGACTATTCTAGACACAAATATGCAAAGGTGATTCTAACCGCCTAAAGTGCAATTTAGAGGACAACTTTCATGTGCATGGGTGGGATTTTAGGCTATGTGTACGTAACTGGCACCCAGTCATCTGTATCCGTTCGTAACGTCTAAAACATCAGAGGACATCTGTAAATAAATCGCTACAGTTCCATCCGGAGACTGTGGTTTACCTGTTTGGATTCCCATACGCACTAGCGACTGTCCTCCCCTAATTTCCCACATTGTTCAAGTCATGTCCATGGTTCGTCCAGTTTTGTAACTGCTTGAGTCTCTAAAACCCTAGTCATAGCAGTTACGATCATCTACCGTCACACGACTTTAGAGATAGCTAGTCAATAAGTCGTGCCCCTAGCAACATGTCTCCAACCGTGTAGTGTGCGTGTCATGGCCAAGGAGATATAAGGATATCCCCCAACAAGAAGGTAGTCCGCTAACACTAAGTTAACATGCATATAGTAAAGTAAAACGACTAATAAAGTCGCTTGCACCCAAGTATGACTTGGACGCGCAGTTTATAACAAAGGAAACTGACAATATGAAACAAAATAAATAATGCAAAAAATAAATAATTTGACAGTTAATTAGCAAGGTATACTTGCCTGTTGCGACGCCTGGTGAGCTGCCTGGTGTGGTACAATAAAGGTGGCACAAGATTGACTTCGGTGTTACAACTACGCAAGGGAACCTCTGTTGATGACACAGACGGTTCTATCGTGTCCAGAGCAGTCCAATTGGTCATGGCGGACAAATTAGTTAGGGCGATATAAAGAAGTCTAGAATTGCCAAGGAATTAGAAGTAATGTGCTTAGTCACATTCAAGATGATAATCTAAGGAATTGGCGTGAATAATGCCTATGCTAATTTAGAAATTATTTTATAATACTTGAAAATGCTAGTAGTAAAAATATTTTTTAGCTAAATACTTGATAATTAAAATCGTTTTAGGCCAAAACTCTAAGTTTGTAAAATTAGAATTTATTGGTAGAAAACTATATTTTATTAGTAAAAATAATTATTGATAAATATTTATCAATCTAGAAAACCAGTTTTAGGCACGAGCTAATTTTGTTGAAGTAAAATTTTCTTAGAGAAAACTATCTTCGAAAGCGGTTACAAAATAATATGTTCATAAGTTTTCAAAAACAATAATAGTAGCAAATAGATTTTTTTTTAACAACAATAGTACCCATAATATAAATAATCAGAATAATAGTAATGATGATATTGATAATATATAGGTAAACATAACTTTGGAAGTACTTGTATACATAATTAATAAGTTAATGAAGGTAGTAATAATAATTATAATAATGAAAGTAGCATTACTAATAATAATTATAACAATGAAAGTAATAATAATAATAATAACTCATTATACTAATAAGAACAAAAAAAACTAATTACAGAAAATAAAAATATAATAATAATCATAATATAATATAAATTCAACTACTTTACTTTCTTCTCTCTAAGTTTAGAGATAGAGAGAGAATGAGAGGGTGAGGTTCTGAACAGAGAGGAGAGATGTGGGGGTTTTGCCCATTGGCGATCGCCGGCTTGGGCTCCAATCGTCGGAAGAGAGGGAAGATGATCGGAGGGGGTCGGGCGACGAGATGCTCGAGAGGAAGAGAACGGGGCTGAGGTCGGCGAAGGGGCGGTCGGACTCCGGCGGTCAAATGGGGCGGCCGAGGCTGTGAGCCGCGGAGGAAAGAAGGGGGCGGCGGAGGCGGGCTTCACCGAGCTTGACCGGAGCTCGTTGGCGGACGAGCGCGACATTCGGGAGTCACGATTGCAGCGGTGATCACCGGGGTTACGGGGATGGAAAGGTGAGCGCGGAAGAGGAGGAGTAGGCGGAGGGATCTGCTGGCTTGCGGAGAGGGATCGGGGTGTTTGGGGCTCGGCGCACGCGGCTGTCGCGGTGGCTATGGTTGGGTGTGGCCTGCCAAGAATGGGGCGCGCGCAGAGGGAAGATGAAGCGGGAGGCTGTCAACTGTGGCGGTGTCGCGCGCTCAGTCGGCGGCGAAACGTTAGTGGCGGTGTTAGTTCTTTCTTCTTCTTTTTTTCTTTTTTCTTTGGGTAATGGTGTTCCTGCAGTTTGCCGGGGTTGATTTCGGGAAGACAGGGGTCGGGTGAAAGGTTGCTGTGAAGTCATGGCGATGGCGGATTCGGGATGTCGGTATTGCGTAAGTCGGGAGCAGGTAGCCAGATTTTTAGGAAAAGACGGGGTGGTGAGATTGTGTGGAAGGTGGTTTCGAGAAGGCCGAAGTTTGGCTGGGGCTTGATCGGGTTGTCGGGTGGTGCTGGGTTAGGGTTCCGTAGTGAGGGCGAGGTGGTGATGGATGGTGGTGGTGGCGTTCTGTGTCAGGCGTGGCCAAAAACAGGAAGAGAAAGTGTGGCCAGGATGACGCTGGTCTGGGATTGGTCGGAGGGAGGTGGTTGTGGCAGGATGGTCGAAGGATGGGTGTCGAGGGTTTGGTCGGAGAGCAGGGAACGGGATGGCGAAGGTGATGGCTATGGATAGGCTAAGTTTAGGATTTAGAGATTTATTGTTTGTCGTGTCGGGATTGTCGACACGGAGGAGAGCTCAAAATGTATATGTAACATATGGAATAAGAATTGGACGGGAAGGGAGAACATGGACACGATGCACTCACGTGGGTGGCGGAAATATTTGTGGAGTAATTTGGCTTGTGGAATTAATGGAGGTGTACCTGCTTATTTATAGGATGTGGGAATTTCCAGTTGGATAAAGATTAGGATTTATTTAAAACCCAAATAGATAAATACCATATTAATTTAAATAGTTTTAAAGCAATTTCAATCAAATTTCAAATATAGATATTAACTTAACTATTTAAATAAATCCATAAAATTAAATCAAGATTTAAATTGCCACAAAAATTTCAAATATATTTTTCCAAAAATACTAATAATAATAATTTTGAAAATTACATTATTATTTAATATAAACCAATAAATAATTACGAAATATATATGTATGCATAATTAATATTTACATAAATGTACTTTTCTAGTATACTATTTTATAAGAATATTATTTATTATTATAACTGTATAAATGAAAGGCTTTCCATAATTAAAATAAATAAATAATGAACTTGGAAATTTTGCTACGATAGCTAGAATAATTATTATATATATTATTTTGAAACTATAAAAAATAGGAAAAATGTTTTTCTAAAAATATGTACGCTCGCACATATTCGCACTCGTCGAGCAATTACAAAAAATAAAATTTCGTGCGTGACGTACAATACAAAATTTTAAATCAGAACCAAATTTAATAAAATAAATAAAAAAAGGTAGAAATTTAGGGGTTTTACAAAGAGATTTGAGAGTACGAGCTTTTATCGGCTTCCTAAATATACTATTCTCTGTCCTAAATGTACCATTCTCCGTCCTAAATGTACCATTCGTCGTCGGTGTCCTCATCTAGATCGCCAACGACGGTGGTGTCGTCTACATCACCTACAGACCTGGACACACTGCGTCCTTAGGGATTGTGTCCTCCTTGGATTTAATTTACACAAAGAAGAGATTTGAGAGAACGAGCTTTTATCGGCTTCCTAAATGTACCATTCTCCGTCCTAAATGTATCATTCGTCGTCGGTGTACCATCTAGATCGCCAGCGGCGGTGGTGAAGTCGTCTATATAGCCTACAGACCTGGACACACTGTGTCCTTCCTTTCCGGCCGACAAACAATTATTGTTTTATATACGTAGTTGCACAAAATATTAAATTACCTGGACGAAAGAGAAAGTAAATATGAGTTAATTTAGGGTGTTCATTGAAAAATTGCATTGAAGAATGACCTGCTATAGCAAGTTAACAAGAGGTCAAAAGTCAAAAACAGCAATAAATGATGTCTCCTGCATTATTTCATCTGAATTTAATCTGAATCGTTGGATTAACATCCAACGGTCCAGATTTCGGATGTTTCGATACATCCAAAATGGGTGGATGTATTGTAGAATTTTCATATATATATATATATATATATATATATATATATATATATATATATATATATATATATATACTCATGTATGAAATAAATACATAGGAATTTGTATAAAATAACTTGAAATTATTTATAAATAAAATTAAATATTTGTATCTTATATTTATTAAATATATTTAAAAACTTTATAAATAACTCAATTGTGTGTATATATATATATATATATATATATATATATATATATATATATATATATATATATATATATATATATATCTTTTAAAAATAATTATTTTAACCATCAAGGTAATTATATTAACAATAATAACTTAAATAAATATTTAAATAATAAAATATTACAAATGACCATATTAGCCCTATCTAGGATAGGGAGGGTGGCAAATCAACCCCCCTTAAAATAATTTTGTCCTCGAAATTAGAACAAACTAGCACAAGAAACACAAACAGAAAACAAAGAACAATATCTCAAGGCTCGAAGAGGTAAAGAAAACGCTCCTGCATGTCGTCCTCTCTCCCAGGTAGACTCACTTGGAGAGTGATGCCTCCATGCAACACGAACCAAGGGTATAACCTAGTTCTGGAGCACCTTCTTCCGACGATCCGGAATATCCACGGGCTGCTCTGGATAGCGGAGAGTAGGCCCCACCTCTATCGCAGAATGATCCAATAAATGGCTAGGATCTGCCATATACCATCTCAGCTGCGACACGTGGAACACGTTATGAACTCCCTCGAGCGTAGCAATAACTCTAGTCGGTATGTCACTACACCGACCCTCTCCAGGATACGAAAAGGTCTGATGAATCACGGACTAAGCTTCCTGCCTCCACCAATGCGAATAGTGCCCCGCGTCGGAGAAATCCGTAGAAACACAAGATCCCCATCCTAGCACAAAACACAAACTTAAAACTCGATCTAAAACAAACAATCACATTCAGACTCAAATACTAGAAAAAACTAAACTATACCTCAAACTCCATAGGTCTCCGGTGGCTATCGGCCCAATACCGTAGTCTATCTTGAGCCACCCGAAGTCTATCCCTGATCAACCTGACCTTCTCAGCTGCATCCATAATCATCTCAGGGCCAAGCAAAATCCTTTCGCCGACATCATCCCAGGGCAAGGGAGTACGGCACCTCCGTCCGTATAGAGCCTCAAATGGTGACATCTCTAGACTGGCTTAGTAACTGTTGTTGTAAGCAAACTCTACCAGGTGAAGGTGATCCTCCTAAGAACCCCCAAAATCTAATACACAAGTGCAAAGTATATCCTCGAGTGTCTGGATGGTCCTCTTTGACTGTCCGTCTGTTTGGGGTGATATGCGGTACTAAACTTGAGTTGAGTGTCCAAGCTAGCCTACAAACTCCTCCAGAAGTGGAAAGTGAAATGACTCTCCCGATCCGAGACTATGCTCACTGGGATCTCGTGTAATCTGACTATCTGTCGTACATACATCTCTGCCAGCTTCTCCGTAGACAAACCCACTTTGAAAGGCAAGAAGTGGGCCGATTTGGTCAATCTATCAACGATGCCCCATATCGCGTCTTTCCCTCCTGGAGACCGTGGAAGTCTAGACACAAAGTGGATAGTGATATGCTCCCACTTCCACTCTGGAATAGATAGTGGTTGTAGTAGACCACATGGCCTCTATCTCTCGGCTTTTACCTGCTGGCACACCAAGCATCTAGAAACAAACTGAGACACCTCGCACTTCATGCCATACCACCAAACGTGATATCTCAAGTCTCTGTACATCTTGTTGGCACCAGTATGCATAGAGTACTATGAACGGTGCACCTCATGGAGAACCTCTTCCCGAAGCTCTCCACTCGACACGTACAATCTGGCACCATGCCTCAATGACCCATCTTCCGTAATAGAGAAATCATCCACTAATCCTGCATGTACCTGCTTCCTGATAATCCTCAGAGTCTCATTGCCAAACTTTGCTACTCTGATCCTGTCTATCAGCTCAGACTGAATCTGTAAACCCCATATCTCCTCTTCGATCCCAGGGACTATAACCTCAATGTCCAAACTCTCCAAAGCTGCCAACAGGTAACGGTCCATCGTCAAACACATGGCTACCGGATACCTGCTTAAAGCATCGGCAACCACGTTGACCTTCCCTGGATGGTACTGTAAGGATATATCAAAATGCTTCATCAGCTCTAACCATCGCCTCTACCTCAAATTCAGCTCCTTTTGTGTAAACACATACTTCAACCTCTTGCGGTTAGTAAAGATCTCCACACGCTCTCTATATAGATAGTGACTCCACAGCTTCAAAGCAAAAATGACTGCTACCAACTCCAATCATGAGTCGGGTAGTTCTTCTCATGCGGGCGTAACTACCTGGATGCATAGGCAATCACCTTTCCATGCTGCTGAAGAACGCATCCCAAACCTTTTTCTGAAGCATCACTATCGATCGTGAATCCCCCAGACGCAGATGGCAACGTCAAAATAGGAGCCAATGTCAACCTTTTCTTCAACTCCTCGAAGGCGGCCTAGCACTCCTCGGACCAAACAAACTCCACATCCTTCCTGGTGAGTCGGGTCATCGGCTCGACAATCTTAGAAAAATCCTTTATGAACTTCCTCTAATAGCCTGCCAGACCGAGAAAACTGTGAATCTCTGTAACTGAGCTCGGTGTAGACCACGACTCCACTGCTGCGATCTTCTTCGAATCCACCGAAATCCCATCACCAGATACGACGTCGCCCAGAAACTCTACCCGGTCCAAGAAGAATTCAAACTTCAACAGCTTTCCATATAGCTGCTCCCTTCTGAGAGTCTCCAATATAATCATTAGATGCTCCTCGTACGCTTCTGGCATCTTTAAATAAATAAGAATGTCATCAATGAAGACCACCACGAACTTGTCAAGGTACTGATGGAATACCTTGTTCATCAAGTTCATGAATACTGTCGGGACATTAGTCAACCCAAACGGCATGACAGTGAACTCATATTGGCCATAACGAGTCCGAAAAGCAGTCTTCGGAATGTCTTCCTTTTTCACCTTTAGCTGATGATACCCAGACCTCAAGTCTATCTTTGAAAATACCTTCGCGCCGCTCAACTGATCAAATAAGTCATCGATCCTCGGCAGAGGATATTTGTTCTTGATAGTAAGGTTGTTTAGCTCTCTGTAATCGATGCACATATGCGCCGATCCATCCTTCTTTAGTACGAACAATACTAGAGCACACCAAGGCGAAGAAATGCACCTGATGAATCCCTTATCCTGCAACTCATCCACTTGCTTCTTCAGCTCCTTCAACTCGCAGTGGTTCACTCTATGGACATGCTGTGAGATAGGCTCTGCGTTCGGCACCAAGTCTATAGAGAACTCAATATCCCTGTCTGGCGGCATCCCCGATAACTCGTCTGAAAAGACATCCATAAACTCTACAATCAAGGGATGAGGCAGCTCCTTGTCTTCTACCATAGCTCCACAAATAGCACTACCAGTCTGCCCCACTGCTTCCCTAGCAAACTCAAATACTGGCTTCCCTAGAGGACTGAACACTACCCTACCTCCTCTACAATCTATGCTAGCAAAGTGCCTACTCAACTAATCTATCTCGAGTACAATATCATAGCTCGGAAGTGGCATTACGAGCAAACACGCGCTCACTTTTTGGCCTTCCAATGAAATACTCTTCCCTTTGCAAACATCACCGACCAGGATAATACCTCCCACGGTCATGATCTTGCAAGTCCTATCCAAAGATTCAGCAGGTATGTGATGCTTGAGAGCAAAAGATACAGATATAAAACTATGAGATGTACTACTATCGAATAAAGCTGAAGCTGGAATGGAATCAAGAAGAACAAAACCTGCTATGACATCGCCGACGGGCTCGGCCTCCTTAACCGCCAGAGCAAACGCTCTGCCCTGAGCACCCTCTACTGCTGGTGCTGAGCAAATCGTTGCTGCTGGGTCAAAAGTGTTAGAGCCTCGGCTGTCCTGCAGGTGGTTTTGCTGGTGCTCCTTAAGCTGCACCTGCTTCCCGGACTTCCCTACGACGGTTCCCAGGACACTCCTTCAACTGATGGCCTACGGCACCACAATAGAGACATACTCCCAGCCTCTTCCTATAAGCCTTCCAAATGTGTCCAGACTTCTTGCATAAGTGGTACTGAGGGGCGTGCTGCACCTGCCTCTGCTGCTGCTGTGGCGCCTGCTGAACGGGCGCCCTAGTCGGAGTCTGAAGCTGCTGTGGTGCCTGGAATGTACAGTGCTGGAGCTGAGGACGCTTAGCAGCCCCCGTGCTATAAGAGCCCGCAAAAAGAAATCACGGACCCTCTTGGGCTTCAGACCCAACTCTCGCTCTACTTTGCGTGCCTCTGCAAGGTTCTCAGCATACATCGAGTAAAAAGAGGGAATGAGGATCTTCACATCCCAAGACAACCCATCTCTGAAGCGGCTCGTACTGATCTCTGGTCCTGCACCATGTACACTGCATATCGGCTCAGCCTGCCAAACTCTGTAGAGTACTCCTCAACAGACATGCCGCCCTGTTGGAGGTCCTGAAACTGCCTCGCCAGATCAATCTTGTCCGTGGGAGAGAAGAACTTCTTCTGGAACAACTCCTTGAACTCCACCCAGGTGTGGCCCTCTCCAGTTAGAGCCGGCTCATTCTTGAACCAAGTACAGGCGATGTCTAACAGTTGTAGTCCAACCGCCTCGACCTTCAGGTCATCTACGAGACGAGAAGCCCTCATGAGACGCTCGATATCCTTGAGCCAGTCATCTGCATAGACAATGCCCTCGGTCCCCTTGAAATCCCGAGGCCCCAATTTCTTGAAGTCTTGGATATTGTCCGACCTCGGCTGCTCTCCCTGAGCTGGAGCTCCTCGCTCTACTACTGCTAGAGCGAGCTGGTGGACATCCTCCATGCCCCAATACATCGTGTCTGCCTACCTCTGCTGACTCATCTCAAATTGGGCCCGTTGGGCCTCCATCATCTCTCGAAAGAAGGCAAACATCTGCCACATATCGGTTGGTAGTAGAGGCGGAGGAGGCAGATCCCCAACAACAGATGGAGGAGTCCTCTGTGTAGAAGGAGGAAGAACACCGGTGACTGCTTCCTTCGTAGTCCCCGGTACAGGGGTAGAAGCAACCGTAGTAACCTCAGGAATAGTCCTCGTAACTGGCGAAGGAGCACCCCCGAATGCTGCTGCAGATACTCTGACTGCAGTAGATGCAACTGGATTCGGTCCGCGGGATGTAGCAGACCTCTCAGTATCTGCAGTCCCAGAACGCTGGGATTTAGTCTTTGCTATCCTAAAGACAGATCGAAGAAAGAAGTCAATATGGCACAAGATAGATTATATCAAAGGAGGACAATTATAGTGCAAGAATCAATATTGGAAAGGACAGTTGTATAGAGCAATGAATTAGAAGTTTTTCCTATTTGTGATTGAGTATCCTTAGCCCATAGCCTATATCTTATGTATATACTGCAGGCTCATAACAGCACTCTAAGTCGAGCGCTACTACGACATCGCACTAATTGTAACTTCTGGACCTGCATGGGCCACCACTAAAAACGTATCACGACCCGCACCCAATATAAGGGCATGAGTGCGTAACAGTGCCCAGCCTATGTCACAGAAACGACGTAGAACGCTATAAGGTCTGCTATCTAACAATGTATAATAACCTGTCATCTCCGAATGGAGGATGTTATGAATACATATAAACTCAATCACAATCTAGCAGGAAGAATATATGGCACGAAAAAAGATAAGGATAAATATAAAGATGAACTCAGAGTGCAAAGTAGCTAACACAAATTCAGAGTGAGTCACAAAGTAGTTAAATAAGTCTGAAATAACAAAACATGCTAATGTAATAAACTGAAGATGAAGTCCAGTCAAATCCTAATCTAACTGAGTCACCGCTAGAGCCTCCTCAACTGGCACTAACTCTGCTGGACTATGGTCTCCTAGTCTACGCCCACTACGTCATGAGGACCGTAGTAGGTAGGACACTCATCCTCACGATAATCTGTAAAATTTGGTCAACATATCCAGTCAGGATGGAATGAGCATATTTCCAACAACAGTTTCCAATAAATAACAAGTGCTATATAACAGTAAATAGAGAGAATAAACACGAGTAAAATAGAATGTATATGAAAGTAGCATGGCAAAGGTAAAGCAGTAAACTAGGGCAAGGTAGGAGAACTGATCATATCATGTACAAGAGTCAAGAAATAACTATCTACGTGAGTGAATGTTAGCTTAGATATGTGGCCAGCTTGGGAACTTGTACAAGGTCTACTGGCCTAGTTAATCACACGTGAAGTATATGATTAACACTCACAATGATCTATACAATGCACAATGAGGGTATTGACTACACGTCTAGACTAATATTCCCCTCCCCTCCCTCCGACTAGTATAGTGGATCCAACCATGACTCGTTACGAAACAGAATTCTAAGAGAAGGTAGCAAGTCTTCTGGAGAATCGGTGTCCATACATTGCACAAGAACTACAACAAGGCTTGCACAAGGTACACCAAGGTAAACAAGGAATAACAACTCATGAGGGGATCCGTAAAATACCAATCTGTGTGACCAATGTGTCAAGAATCATGAATATCTACACTAAATACAAGAAACATAGAAAATTTTATGAATGAAAAATTATCAAAAAATATACTCGCCTGGTCCAGAACTGAGGAATCAATGCTGCCACGAAGGGTCAACTCGTGCAATAGTCTCCTAATGCTGAAACAGACAATACCAACGTGTTAAGAATGGTCAAATTAGCTAGAATAGCCTATCCATAAGTCTAATTATAGACACATCGACAAAATGGTAATTTCAGGCCAAAACGATATCTACCATTGGAGCTGCTTTGCACCGAAAAATGTGCCGATATATACGGTCTCTAAAATCGTCGAACTATATGTTTACGGGTCCGATTTGACGAGATGAAACTAACCGTATGTCCAAAGTTGGATTCTGGTGGGCCGTGCACAATTTCGTCCGTTGGATCAGGTCACGGGCCTGTCAAAATATCACTCAGGTCTACCTTCTCAGAATCGGACCAAACTTGGCATACAGGACTAAAAAAATGACAAGGTCCTGTTGGCACAAGTTTTATCTCAAGATGACAAACGTGCACAAAGTAATTGACAAATTCGTAAAAGGGTCGATATGGGATATCTCGACGGATACGTACTGATTTCGTCACGCAAACGCAGCAAAATCGAGTTCCGTCGAATCCCACATGTCCGCAACATCCATACGCGCCTTTTGATGCCTACGGATTGTGACCAAGTCACCCAGTTTGACGGTACGCACGCCGTATCAGAAAAAATTTCCTGAATTTCTATTTTCGGAACACTATTTTTTTTAGATTTTGGAAATCAGTTTTTGAGACGCATTGTCAACGATCAGGAACTAAAATATGGTTCACAGAGTCATATAGGTTGTCTACAAGTCCCTTCAAACGGATTTTTGAATCGATCGAAGGATCGGCGACAAATCTCCTCCAAAAATAGTGATTCTGGTTCCTAAATCTGTCCAGTTTAACATGATTTTTTGACAACTTTGTGTCAATTTTTAGACAGCAGGGTTAGGTATGAACTCTAATGGGACTCCTAGAGCGTCATATCTGCTATCCGTAGAAACTTACGGATCTCGATTTGATCGAGCGTGAACAAAGAAACGATACGGGGAAGATAGGTACCTGAAATGGGTTTCCTGTGACTGTGTGCGCGCGGGTGCGGCTTCTTACCGACGGTGGGCGGTGCTCCGGCGGATGACGGCGACGGGGATACACTGGGTTGGTGGCTGGGTTGTTCTCTGAGAATCTCTGTCTCTCTCTCTCCCTTAATCACGAATTAAAGGGGACGGTTGATCGGTTACACAAAGAAGGGAGAAGAAGAGGTGTGGGCTTTGTTATGCTGTTGTGTACGTGTGTGCGTGTGTGTGTGTGTGTGTGTGTGTGTGTGTGTGTGATGTGCTTGGGTTGTGTCTAGGGTTGGGTTGGTATGTCTTAGCTAGGTGTGTGTTTGCATAGTACAGTACATTTATATATATATATATATATATATATATATATATATACACACTAATATGTACATACATATATTTATTTATATAAATAAAAACCTTTTAATATTTTCCCTTATAATATTTTTATTTAAAAAAATATAATTTCTTTTTCCCTTTCTATATATATATATATATATATATATATATATATATATATATTAAACAAGACGGGGAAGGTAGGTACCTGAAATGGGTTTCCTGTGACTGTATGCGCGTGTGTGCGCGCGGGTGAGGCTTCTTACCGGCGGTGGGCGGTGCTCCGGCGGACGACGGCGACGGGGATACTCTGGGTTGGTGGCTGGGTTGTTCTATGAGAATCTCTGTCTCTCTCTCCCTTAATCACGAATTAAATGGGTCGGTTGATCGGTTACACATAGAAGGGAGAAGAAGAGGTGTGGGCTTTGTTATGCTATTGTGTACGTGTGTGTGTGTGTGTGTGTGTGATGTGCTTGGGTTGTGTCTAGGGTTGGGTTGGTATGTCTTAGCTAGGTGTGTGTTTGCATAGTACAGTATATATATATACACACGTATAATTTCTCCTTATATATAGATATACACTAATATGTACATACATATATTTATTTATATAAATAAAACCCTTTTAATATTTTCCCTTATAATATTTCTATTTAAAAAAATATAATTTCTTTTTCCCTTTCTATATATATATATATATATATATATATATATATATATATATATATATATATATATATATATATATATATATATTTAGTATATACATAGTATATATAGACATATATAATTATATATGTCTATATATACTATGTATATACCCATGTATGAAATAAATACATAGGAATTTATATAAAATAACCAAAAATTATTTATAAATAAAATTAAATATTTGTATCTTATATTTATTAAATATATTTAAAAACTTTATAAATAAGTCAATTGTGTATATATATATGTTTATCTTTTAAAAATAATTATTTTAACCATCAAGATAATTATATTAACAATAATAACTTAAATAAATATTTAAATAATAAAATAATGCAAATGACCATATTAGTCCTATCTAGGATAGTGAGGGTGACAAATCTATCCCCCTTAAAATAATTTCGTCCTCGAAATTAGTACAAACTAGCACAAGAAACACAAACAGAAAACAAAGAACAATACCTCAAGGCTCGAAGAGGTAAGAAAAACGCTCACGCATGTCGTCATCTCTCTCCCAGGTAGACTCACCTGGAGAGTGATGCCTCCATGCAACACGAACCAAGGGTATAACCTGGTTCCAGAGCACCTTCTTCCGACGATCCAGAATCTCCACAGGCTGTTCTGGATAGTGGAGAGTAGGCCCCACCTCTATCACAGAATGATCCAATACATGGCTAGGATCTACCATGTACCATCTCAGCTGCGACACGTGGAACACGTTATGAACTCCCTCGAGCATAGGTGGTAACTCCAGTCAGTATGCCACTGCATCGACCCTCTCCCAGATACGGAAAGGTCCGATAAATTGCGGACTAAGCTTTCCGCCTCTACCAAGTGAATAGTATCCCGCGTTGGAGAAATCCGTAGAAACACAAGATCACCATCCTAGCACAAAAGATAAACTTAAAACTCGATCTAAAACAAACAATCACATTCAGACTCAAACACTAGAAAAATCTAAACTATACCACAAACTCCAAAGGTCTTCGGTGGCTATCGGCCCAATGCCGCTGTCTATCCTGAGACACTCAAAGTCTATCCCTGATCAAACTGACCTTCTCAGCTGTATCCACAATCATCTCAGGGCCAAGCAAAATCCCCTCTCGTCGACATCATCTCAGGACAAGGGAGTGCGGCTCCTCCTTTCGTATAGAGCCTCAAATGGTGACATCTCTATACTGGCTTGGTAACTGTTGTGGTAAACAAACTCTACCAGGTGAAGATCATCCTCCCAAGAACCCTCAAAATTTAACACACAAGTGCGAATCATATCCTCGAGTGTATGGATGGTCCTCTCCGACTGTCCATTTGTCTGGGGGTGATATGCAGTACTAAACTTGAGCTGAGTGCCCAAGCTAGTTAGCGCATGACATTAGATGGCGCATCATATTCAAAATATAACAAATGGCACAGGGCTTCATTGTTTTGATTTTGAGCCAACACTCTGAAAGAGGTGGCACAGCTTGTAGATGGCGTAAAGCATAGACCAACACTCTGAAAGAGGCGGCCGATGCTGGCCTTTGATCGTGCTACACGCAAATGGCGCAAGCCTTCAGTTTGTCTTCCACGATCGGTTCTCCTCACCTTCAAGAGCAGGGTTCTCCTCAGCTCTTGTCGACGGCATGACGTGCTGTGGCACCATCAGTGGAGGCACATACGAAGTGGCTCCGGCCACTTTCTTTTCTTTCTCGGTAGCGTTTCTCTTCGGGGCCATTAATCAAAAGCTTCGACAACTTGAAGAGGGAGAAGATGAGGAGCTCGAGAAGAAGAGAGTTTTGAGTAAAAGTGTTTTCCCTCTCTTCTATCAGCTATTTATAGCCTAAAATCTATTCGTATCAGTTGCGCCAATCGTGCCTAAAACTCGGAGTCGGTTACAACTCTGGCATGAACCAATTACACAGAAAGGATTCTTATTAAAGTATTCCAAATTTTAAAGTTTTTCAAATTTGAAAACTTTGAAGGGGGTCTTATAGAAGCTCAAAAAGTATGAACATCATCATGCGCTACTCATAATTAGTGCCAGCACTTAAATAGTCAAAGGGCACCATACAGCAGATGGCGCATGACATTAATTGACGCTGGACTTTAAATGTTACTGGCTGACACTTAGCAAGCTTTCTCGAGAAGCTGAAACAGCTTTCATCATGACTGACAGCACGTCAGTCAAGAAAATCCGTTTTGAATTTTGAACGTGTGGCGCTCGAGAAAATTGTATCAGATTTGTCAAAATGACTGACAGCTGCCTCGCGCCATTCGTAGTTGGTACGAGGTAATCAATAAATTATGCAGGGTGCATTAAAATAGCAAATAGCGCTTGGTGCCATTCGACGATGGCGCTATCCATTCAAATCATCCAGAAGCAGTTAGATGACGTAGCGCGCATGCCATTAATCTCGAAGAATGTGTACGTGATACTACCCACGACCAAGCGCATCTCCATCACAGAATGCCATGCGTCCAAGCATTTAAACCAACCATTCGAGTGACTGGATGAATGGCGCGCCAAATGCAGTATGCGCCAATCAAGATAACTACTTAAAAGTTATCTCTAAACTCTATAAATAGAGTTCCAAATCACTTTCAAAGCATCACTAATGATCATAATCTCCTGGGCACTTGCTGCAGCACTCTCCAAAGGTTTTCTTCTTCGATATCGCATTGTCCAAGGGATAAAGTGATCATCTTCTGATCAGATTTCTATAGTTGTACTTCCCCAGAAATCAACTTGTACTCTTATACACACTCTTCTTAGTTTGTAATCAAACAACTTTTGTTTTTGCAAACAACACTGACTCATTACAAACTTCTCATTTGATTCACATGGCTCACCGCAACACTTCAATCAGATGGAAATATATTACAATGAATATAACAAAAATTACTAAATACAAATTGACGAGAAAGAACCATTGTAGAACTAGTTGAACGACCTTTCTTCTGTCATGCCCCAATCTCGCAGGATCTTTCGTCATCACTTTGATATATACAGAATCGATCGTTCTCGCTTAGGTGTGATGTCGTGCAAGCCTAAGTTACACTTGCACAAGGCTAGTACCTGCACAATACAACTAGAATAAAGAAACATAATGCAAGCAGAACATTTAAATACAGAAAATCAAATTGACACGGAGATTTGAGACATAAAATACTTCTTTTATTGATAACTTGATAGGAAACAAAATACAATGCTTGCGACTCAAAATGTCCTGACTGGCTTACATATTTCTCTTTGAACTAATTTTTGAAAATAGCCACAATGTCCATACATCATATCCCTTTATTTAAACAAAACATAAAGACATCTTCAGAATAAAAACTACTAGTCTTGAATTGAAAACAGCTTCGAGAAGATCAACAAACTCTGCTGGGCTGGGCTGGACGAGCTTTGGCGCCTCACCTAAAATTCTCATGTCTTGTGCTTACCTGAAATGGTGCCAACAACGTGCGTTAGTACATAACAAGTACTGGTGAGCGGCTATGACCAAACTCACATAAATCTGCACTAGGCAGACAGTGAGGCTAGCATCTATTATTATTGATCTTTCTACTTGTCTAGATTCTTTTTAAGCAATTCATAATCATAAAATAACAGTAAAAATAATCACTTGTAATGTAAATCTTACCCACGATCAGCGATCCATCCCTGCACAAGTCAAGGATTAGCATAATTTGCATATATGTAATAATACTTATGTTCCGTCTCTGCATTCAGAGTTAGGTTTGCAATAAATCTCAAAATATACATAAACCTAAGAACATGGCGATCCATGGATCATTTCCCATGATCAGCAGTTGGGATATACAAGCCCATCTCACTGATAGACGTAAAATCCCCTAATCACGAGATTTCTTTACCTCAGGGTGCCCAATCTCTCCTAGGTCGAATGAATCCCAGTACCCAAGGTACCGATCAAGAGACTATACCTTGTCCACAAGTTGTCCTAGACCAATGCATGAGATACATTCTATCATATAAAATATTTTATTGCATAGTGAACAACAAGTAGATGATTACGATAATTCTCTTCGATAGGGACATAATTCTATTCTTTCATATCGATCTCAAACCATTAAGGTTTTATATAACATATATTGTGTAAAGCGTACCATGGAAACAAGTGAATAATCATATTTAGCAAGTAAAGCAACAATTCTATAATCTAACAAGTAATTCAGTTTATTTATCTTCTCTTATCTTTTGATGTTATGGTATCATTGATCACAGGGACGCAACAAAAGAGTGGATTAGATATTTTTGTTAAGAAGTGGAGAAAAATGGTATCTCGGTCAAGGTGACTCACCAAAATGAATCTACTTGAGAGAATGAGGAACTTCACGCACCGATCACGCTCTGCCTACGTGTCCTACATTAGCACCGACATTTGATTAGCATACTTTGAGCTCTTTCTCTCAAGATTCGGAATAAATACAAAATGCGATGAAAGCGAAAAATAAAAACCAATCATCGAAAACCAACACAAAAACACATCCATCAAAATCAAGTAGCGAAAACATCCAACACAAACTATTAGACTTATTTCAATAGAAGTCGATCCATCAGATGGAAATGTTTATTGCATTTTGTCCGTGATCCAATGATACCGACAAAGTTTTTCCCAAATATTCAACCAAGGCTGAGTCAACAAGTCGTGGGTATTATATATTGAACTGCGAGGAGCGGGACACTACATCTTTGATACGATCCCAAAACTCCGAGTGTTTCTATTCCTCTTTTAAATTTGCAAACTTTGAGAACTATCTCATTTTGATCTTTTGATAATGATGATTATAGATTAAGCTTAGGAAACACCTATTTAAAGTATCACAATTCAGAAAAGATCTGGATAGTTGGTCATGATCCAACGATGTTAATAAAATAGTCAATTTTAGTTTCTAGTCCTGACATTGGTTTATCAACAGAATATCCAAATTGATCAAAATAAGTCAGAACTATTCTGGAAAAAAAGGATGCGCCAAACGGTATACCGGCGGTACACCTTCAACAGTATACCGAAAATATATTGCTGACTTCTTTAACTTCTTTGATACACGCTCAAATCGAGCTTCTTTGTTACCTTCGACTTTTCGACCTTCTCCTAGACACAGATGCACTCGTTGTACTCTTGGGTGTTCTCCACATAAGTTGAGAATCCCAACCAACACCAACAAATCTTCTTATCTCCAACAAGCTAGAGAAGCTAAAATTGGTAAAATCTTCGTGAGCATATTTATTATATTGTCTTCTGTATGGACTTTCTCAAGCGTTGCGTCCTTCACCTCTAGCACATCTTGTATCAATGATATCGAGTTGTAATATTCTTGGACCTACTATAAATGTCGGTTTCTTTCCAATATGAATAACATTTTGGCTATTGCGAAGCAAAATATACTACTCTTGCTTAAATTCCATTTCATGTAAGAACTTCTTTATCCATAGTTACTCCTTACAAGCCTCCGTTGTAGCAATGAACTCTATCTTTGTCGTAGGCAAGGCAACACATTTCTACAATAGCAACTGCCACGAAATTACTCCACTAGCAAACATCATAACATATCCCAAAGAATGTGTTGTACCCGATTAATTTATATGGAATTCTCTTATTAACATACATATATAGGAAAAAGATTAAATTTTATTTGTATATTAAATTATGCATGGACAATCACTATTTGTTATTCACAAATCACTGTAATTACAGCCAAACAAATAGAGGTTTAAGTTTGTTAATCCTATTTTTAATAGGACAAATATTCAATTGTCAATCTGTGTTTAAAAATCGGACTCTTTGTGAGTTGTCGTTCTCAAAATGAAACACTCCAAGAAAAATCCTACTTATTTAAAAAATAATTTGGCTAAATTGTAACTTAATACGTTCAACTATCACAGTTCTTTAACTTAATACCCTCAACTTTTAAAGGTACTAACTTAATACCCTATTTCAACTTATATTTCTAACTTGATGTCCAAATTTATTTTTATTCCGAAACTACCCTCCCCCTCGGCTGCTACTTCGCCCACTCTCTCTCCTCCTCTGGTGGCCATCCCCCCCCTCCGGCGACCACTCCCGGCCCCGACGACGCACCCTACCCGGCCCCGAACCCACGGTCCAGCTCACGTGCACTACTAAAATATGCTATATTAGCGACGTTGTTTAGCAACGGAATAAAATATCGTCGCTAAATATGTAATATAGCCACTCCCTTCTATTGACATCGCAAAACGTCGCTGAATAGCGACGTTCAGCGACAGTAGTTAAATTACATCGCAGAATAGCGACGTTCAGCGACATATTATTAAAATATGTCGCCATATATTAAAATGGTTGCGACGTTTAGCGACGTCGACAGTTGACGTCGCTAACTTTTTTACTTAGGGCACAGTACTGTTTCCTTTTTCCCCCTCACTCGAAATTTCATAATTTTCATTTTCCCTCGAGCTCTCGGCGACTCCCATCCCCCCCCCCCGGCGACTCCCTCCTCTCCTCCCCCGACGACCCCTACCACTCCCCCCTCTCCCCCCCCCCGTCGAGCTCCTCCTCCTCGAGCTCCTCCTCTTCCAATCCGAGCTACTCTTCCTCTCCGGTAAACCCTAACCTAACTCCTCCTCCTCCTTCTCTTCCACACACACACACAGAGACACACACACACACGGACACACGGACACACACACACACGGACACACACACACACAGCTATTATGTGTGTTTGAGTAGGGATGGCAACTTCTTCCGAACCCGACGGGGATCCAAATTTTTTTCCCCGATGGGGACGGGTTTGGGGATATAGAAATGGGGATGGGGACGGGAATGGAGATTAAACAAAATCCCTGATAACAGTAACAACAAGGCTCATGTATCCGAGCATGTACCTACCCTGCATATAGGAAGGCCACAGACTAGTGCAAACCAGGTGGGGATTTCGAAGACATGTTAGGCATGAACTCCTCTTTGATACCCATTAGACAATAATAGGTGAACTTCCCTTTATATTCAAACTGATACCAAGTTAATGCAAGAGTGTCCATGTTATGTTATAAGGTTTTCACCTAGATATCAGATTTGACTAGCATATCTAGGTAGCAATTGGTACCAGAGAGTGCTGATACCAAGTCACTGCAAGAGTGCACATGACTTGGGGCTATGTACTAGCAGACCTGTAAATAGGTGCCTGTGTGAGTAGAAGGGTCTGTAGCAATTTGAGGGATAAGTAGGATTTAATTCATTCTTTTGTATAAGTGTTCACTTGTAGAAAAGTTGGCCATGGTGATGTTCCCAGTTCTAGTTAGGAAACTCATATGGGGCTCTGATACCTGGTAATGCCTAGGGGCAGGTTAAGCCTCAGGATATTAGGCACTGGAGTAGGCTTATGCATAATATTTTAAAGTACATGATAGTATCTGATTTGAGATACTTGCAGCAGACAGTTAGTAAGGAGTGGTTTACAGTCATAGAGTAGATGGGTATTTAGGTATGGGCTCGAACCAGAGTGGGTAAGTTAGTATCAGGACATCAAAGGCTTGTATACTAACAAATAGGCTTAGAGGGTTGGTGCTTGTACCCACTATTATGCTCGGATACATGAGTACATTGTTAAACGGGGACGGGGATGGGGATAAAAATTTAAACCCGATCGGGGATGGAGTACATTGTTAGATCATTAGCTAGTATTAGAGAGAATTATTGTAATTGCCAAGTGTAGGTAAGGATTGGGTATCTCAAGATACTAAGTTATAAGATAAATATAGCTACACATATGTGTGTGTGTGTGTGTGTGTGTGTGTGTGTGTGTGTGTGTGTGTGTGTGTGTGTGTGTGTGTGTGTGTGTGTGTGTGTGTAGACTTGAGAGTAATTGATTAGTGTGTGATACTAAATGTATATGGGGATATAGATATTAGTGTGTGTATGTATTAGCTATAGGTTTGTGTAGTGTTTGAGAGTGTGTAAGTGTGTGTAATATTAAGGTATATATATATAATAAGGTAACAATTATGTGTGTCTATGTGAGTATAGTAGAGTGGTGTGTGAGTGTGTAGTATAGGCTTGAGTATGTGTCCAGAGGGTGTTCAGTCGAGTGTCAGTCAATCTAGTATACTATTTATTTACCTCTATATCATACTAGGAGACTTATTTAGTACTAGTTGTGGTTGTAATTAGTTGATATTATATTCAAGTCTTGTCAATAATGTCTTTGACTTTGTCATGGGGTCTTAGATATCGGTTGTAGGTGACATTATATATATGGTCTGGCGATATCGAACCGAATCTAGTGTGTCTGAATGAGATATCGGTTGTAGGTAGCATTATATTCATGGGGTCTTTGACTTTGTCATGGGGTCTTAGATATCGGTTGTAGGTGACATTATATTCAAGTCTTGAAAATTGATGTTAAGACAATTTTCAACTTGACCCTGGCGATATCGAAACGAATCTAGTATGTCTGAATGAGATTGGCATCAGTAAGAATCAATAGCGTATGTGTACACGTTGGATGCACAAGAACTTATGTGCGATATAGCATGGTTATTAGTAACTGTCTGCTACTAATGTGTGTCCCATAATAAGACATAATATACGAATTTGTGCCTATTGGATAATGTGTGTCCATTTTTGCAGAATTATTTCCAAATAGATATGAATTACTACTTACGGAATTGTTCATGGATGTACAATCGTTGTCCTGATGATATATGTAGTGTGCGGAATGAATACATAGCGGGAGTAGAGCAGTTCCTGTAGTTTGCTAAGGCGTTTCTTCGGTACATGGACGGCACCAAAATTAAGTGTCCGTGTGTGAAATATCATAACGTGAAATATTATCCAGAAGTGAAAGTGACATATCATTTGTACTCGAGGGATTTTATGCCTAATTACTATCAGTGGACCGCACATGGAGAACTAGTATCTTTAGCATCAGAGACGGAGCCTTATGTTGAGCCGTATATGCATGCGGGACCTAATTTTGTTTCAGACAATCATGCATACGACGACGGGTGCGTGAAAAAGGTTTTCGATGCTGCGGGGCCTAGATTCGTTCATGATGCAGCTGAGGAGGCATCAAATGTCGATGCTGCAAAGTTCATGGAGTTGCTGGAGAATGCAAGGACTCCATTGTATCCTGGTTGTGAGGATCATTCACCGTTGGAGGTGGTTACAAGACTGTTGAGCATTAAGTCAGATTTTAACATGTCGTAAGAATGCTACAACTGAGTGTTGGAGTTGATTATAGAGATCTTGCTGGCGGGTGCTAAGTTACCTAAAGACTTCTATCGGTCTAAGAGGATGGTGAGATCGCTCTAGATGGGATACGAGAAAATTGATTCTTGTCGCAATGGGTGCATGTTGTAATACAAAGACGACAAGGATGCAGATGTGTGCAGATTTTGTGGTGCTGATCGCTATAAGACAACTAATACCGGAAGGTCTACCGGTGCAAGAAGACCGACCGATTCAATGCACTACTTGCCTTTAACGTCGCGGTTGTAAAGATTATTTATGGTGAAAGAGACGGCCGAAAATATGAGTTGGCACATGCGAGAACAGATTGAAGGAGTGTTGGATCACCCAGCCGATGGAGAAGCATGGAAGTACTTTGATCGAGTGTATCCTGGTTTTGCTTCAGATCCGTGTAATGTCAGGTTGGGGCTATCTTCTGACGGTTTTACTCCTTTTGGTCTTTCGGGATCCCAGTATTCGTGCTGGCCTATGATTGTCACTCCGTATAACCTACCGCCTTGGATGTGCATAAAGACTCAGTACATGTTTCTAACCGTTATAATTCCTAGTCCGAACAATCCCAAGAGGAACATTGATGTGTACTTACAGCCTTTGATAGATGAGTTAAATCAGTTATAGAAAGTAGGTGCTAACACGTATGATGTTTCCAGGAAGCAGAATTTTCAGATGAAGGCAACCCTTATGTGGACCATCAACGACTTTCTGGCCTATAGAATGTTATCTGGATGGAGCACTCATGGCCGTCTCTCATGTCCGTATTGCATGGACGGTACTAAGGCTTTCCGCTTGAAACACGGAGGAAAACCGTGCTTCTTTGATTATCATCGACAATTTCTGCCAAAAGATCATCCGTTCAGAAGGAACATGAATGCATTCCGTGCCGGCGTTGTAGAGAAGGGTGATCCACCGCCAAGGTGGTGCGGAGCCACGATATGGGAGGAGGTTAGAGATTTTTCAAGTGCTATCGAAGATCCTACAACTGGGTACAAGTGCGATGGATTTGGTAGAGATCATAACTGGACAAAGAGGAGCATATTCTGGGATCTGCCATATTGGAGTACCAATCTGATCAGACATAATCTTGATGTCATGCATATTGAGAAGAATGTATTTGATAACATAATTAATACTGTGATGGACGTAAAGGGAAAAACGAAAGACAAACCCAAGGCCAGGTTGGACTTAGAAGAAATATACAAACGCCCTGCGTTGTATTTGATAGAGGAGAATGAAAAACAGTTCCTGCCGAAGTCAATTTTCTCACTGGACAAGGAGGATAAAGTGAGACTTTGTCTGTGGATCCAGGGCCTAAAATTTCCAGACGGATATGTGCCAAATCTAAGAAGATGTGTCGATCCGAAGGAAAATAAATTGACGGTTATGAAGAGCCACGATTGTTACGTATTCATGGAGAGGTTAATTCCGATTGTATTTCGGGAATTCTTACCACAGGCAGTTTGGGATCCATTGACGGAGCTTAGCATATTCTTCAGGGATCTTTGTTCTAAGAAATTGCTCGTTGATCGTCTAGAAAAACAAGAGTAGAACATTGCGGTAACACTGTGCAAGCTAGAGAGGGTGTTTCCTACTGGATTCTTTGACTCTATGGAGCATTTGTCGATTCATCTATCCTATGAGGCACGTGTTGGTGGACCCGTCGAATATCGATAGATGTACCCGTTCGAGCGACATTTGAATCACCTAAAAAGAAAGGTAAAAAATAAGGCATGGATCGAGGGTTCTATTTGTGAAGCCTATGTTCTCGAGGAGATTACAAACTTTTGTTCGATGTATTTCAAGCCTCATGTTGCAACTAATAGAACGAGAGCTTCCAGAAACGACGACGGAGATCATGAATGTAATGATACAATACTGAAGGTATTCAATGCCCCAGAAAAGCCATCGGGTAAAATAAAGAAGAGATATCTGAACGATGATGAGCTAAGGGCTGCTCAGGTGTATGTATTACTCAACTACGACGATGATGAAGTAGAGAAGCTGGAGGGGTAAGTAATTAATACGTCTACATTATTTTAATAGTGTTGATTATTATACTATTACATTAATTGAACGATGTTGTTTTCAGCATATTTAATGATGATGTGAGGTCAGGTAGGCCACACATAACAGAAGAAGAACTAGAACAAGAAATGAGACGTTATTTTCTATCATGGTTGAGTGCATATATAAGACTTGAGAACTCTGTAATTACCTTTGTGTATATGCACTTGAGAATGAGCTTAATTTATTTTTTCGTGGTATTTAGGTCGATCGTCCATACGCAAGACTTGAGAATAAGTCTATTAGAACGCTAGCCAAGGGACCAATTTATGATACAAAAATATGGCCAAGCTACTGTGTTAATGGGTTTAGGTTCAAGTCAACAACTTGTCCGATCAGAGATAACTTTGTGGATCTCGATTCCACCAAAAATAGTTGTTTGTGTATCAGATCTTCGAACTACAAAGATGTTGATACGGGCAACGATTTCTATGGCGTCCTACGGAAGATTGTGGAGCTGACATATAGTTATGGAATAGAGCCTGCTAAGATTGTGTTATTCAGGTGTGATTGGTTCGATCCGATTGAAGGTTAAGGTTGGAAAGTAGACAAGCACGGTCTTGTGGATATAAACTATCGGCATCGATATCAAGCCCATGAATCATTTGTCCTTTCAAGTCACGCTCAGCTCGTGTACTTCACAAATTATCCTAAACGGGGAACAACAAGGTCAGACTGGTGGGCAGTATGCAAGACCAAAGCTAGAAATACCTTTGAGGTTGACGATATAGCTTATCAGAAGGATGAACTACCTCTTGTAACAAATATTACAGAAGTGGACACGACGGAAGTTCATCATTACACATCTAATTGTGTAGAAGAAGTGGAATAATCTGAAGAGGAAGATGCAGATAAAAGTGAAGATGTAGTTGAGGAATAAGAAGAAGAAGATGAGCTAAACGAACTAGATAAATTTTCAGAGGAGGATTAAATCTGTACGTTTGTTTTATCATCATATTTGACACTTTAGTGACACTTTTATCATATAAATCTGTGACACTTTAGTGACACTTTTATCTGTGACTGTGAGATTTTTTAAAAATCTGTGGTGTCTATCATGTAAATATATATATATTTTTATTGTCATATGTTATTATCAGGTATGAATAGACCAGGAGGAGGACGACGTGGAGGATATTATACTAGGCAGTCCCGTATGCCTCGGGCTGGGGATGCAGATTTCGTACCCTCATCCTCATCTCCGAGTACGCCAGTGTACTGTTCTGTTCCCGGTCCATTACCGTGACAGGGCAGTTCCAGCAGGTTGGCGACTCCTCCATCGTCGTCCAGCATTCCTGATCCCGCGTCCAGCATTCCTCCTGTGTCCAGCATTCCTCCTGTCGACGGTTCCATGGGGAGAGCCGACGTCGAGCATATGGAGGACGGTGATCAGACTGATCCTGTCCAGGCAGGAGGTGAGAGCGACCCTCCATGCGCTCCCCCGGACGAGACGCGTATGGAGATTTGGACGGACGGGCCTACGAAGTAAGTTAATTAGTTAATATATATTTCTCAAATGATTATATGTACATATATATTCATGAAATTTATTATTGTATAGATATCGGCCTACTGCAGTACAGAGATAGCTGGGGTTATTTCTGAGGCAGAACTATGGTGGGCCTTGGATTAACTTCTCAGATGCTCTCGCAGATAGGAAGGCCTTTTAGTTGGCCCACTTCAAGGTAAAAAATTTGTTTATTTTTAAATTTTAATAATCATTTGTGTATATTATATAACTTTTCTATTTTACTTCTTGTAGAGGACCTATTTCTATCCACCACACCGGGCGGCGAAGATCGAGGTCCAATTTTCTGCCGTCGCAGGCAAGCTCATCCGTGATGTGATCCACGACCAGAAGTCTCGTGATCACTCCGGAAAGCCGATCCATGGTTGGATCACGCCGGAGCAGTAGACTGCGATGAAGGCTAGATTCGGCGAGGCCAGGTACCAGGAGCGGTCTGACAAGGCCAAGGTGGCGTGGTCGAGCGCTAGTAAGTGGTGTGGTAGCTCCATTCCGATGACGGAGCATTTTCGTCATCTGGTACGTTTCCTATGACGGACATCATTTTATATATAGTTGGATAGAATGTTTAATACTAATAATAGATAATATATTTTAGCAGGTAAAAAAAGGGTGAGGACCCGAACATGGTGACCGTCTTCTTGGTCACCCATCGGAGGGCTGGGGAGTTCATTGACGAGAGGACGACGCAGACATATGTACGTTTTATTCTTTATATTAAATTACTATAATTTAGAAAACAGGAAAATAGATGTCAATATAGACTTTAGCAAACACTTACCCGTTAACAAACATTGTTCTAGGATGTGTTTCTTCGGCTACAAGAGGAGGCGGCTGCTGCTGCTAGTGCGCCAGCAGAGGGAGGGGCTGGTACTTCCTCCCAGCCGCCTACAGTTCCATCGCCGGACGACCTCTGGATGACCGCCGTTGGCGGTCTTCAGAAGGGTACATACTATGGTACGGGATCCTACGGCGCCTATTTGGCTTCAGAGTCATCCCGGGCCCCCTCTGTCAGTGCGCAGTCTCCAGCTTCGCAGGCATCATCACGAGCTCAGGATATTGGTCGTCAGATTGACGAGCTGCGTCGCGAGTTGCAGCAACAGATTTCTGATCACCATACCGCAGAGCGACGATCCGACGATCCGATGATCACCGGACGATTTGATGCGGTCGAGCGCAGTATACAGGAGCTGATGAGTCTGCAGCTGGCTACAGCTGCCAGCTTGTACACGCTCACCGAGTCTACGGAGCGCACAGAGCGTAGACAGGTCGAGCTGGAGGGATCGCAGAGGGCCGTGGCAGCCTCACTCACCCAGCTACATACTTCTCTTGAGGAGAGTACTCAGAGGATGGTGAGTACCCTTGCTGCGCATGGTGACCGACTGCGAGAGCTGGAGCAGATACGTCCTCCCGGTCCATCGACGGCGCCGACTCCAGACGTTGCACTGCCTCCTACTGCCCCTACGGTGCAGCTCACACAGGAGCAGTATGAGTACATGCTATCCCAGATGCGCGGCAGGGGTCCTTAGTGATCCTGTAGATTTTTTATCCATCTTTGTATGTATTGGCCCTATGGGCCCATTGACCGTTCTGTACACTGATTTTCATTCTTATTTGACCTCCATTGTGGACATGTATGTTTGTTGGATATTTACTTTGTGATATTTACTTTGTTGGTATTTTCATTGTGATATTTACTTTGTGATATCTGCGACGGGGATGACAAATATACCTACGCTGGGTTATAAGCGATGATCTGATATACAAAGGAGGTGCTGCCCAATTTTTTAAAAAATATGTTTGGTATTTTTGTGATGATGTGTGTAGACACACTGCATAACAAAAAAACCAAACATATTTTTTTAAAAAAAATTTCATAATATCTGCGACGTATAGCGACGTTCTGCGACGTATAGCAACGTAAACAGATGTCGCTAATTAGCGCCGTCACGTCACTATCTGTCGCAGTCCGTCGCTCAGCAGCTGACGTGGCATAGAGTTAACATCACTAATTTGGTCGCCATACGTTGCTAAACTACTGACGTGGCATGCATGCCATGTCAGCACATAAAAAGGTCCGACGTCGCTACGTAGTCACATAACGTCGCTAATTTGGCGACGTTCCTATTCGTCGCCCTCCGTCGCCAAATTTGCGACGACCCAGCGACATTGTGGTGACGTCGCAAACAGCGACGTTGGACGACGAATTTGTCATCTGCGACTAGCTTTTTCGCGACCTTCATTTTCCGTCGCTAAAGTCGTCGCTAATTACCTTTAGCGACGTATTTTCCTTAATTAGCGACGTATCTGGACGTCGCTAATTTGGCGTATTTTCCTACTTATTTAAAAAATAATTTGGCTAAATTGTAACTTGATACGTTCAACTATCACAGTTCTTTAACTTAATACCCTCAACTTTTAAAGGTACTAACTTAATACCATATTTCAACTTATATTTCTAACTTGATGTCCAAATTTCTTTTTATTCCGAAACACCCTCCCCCTCGGCTGCTACTTCGCCCACTCTCTCCCCTCCTCCGGTGGCCATCCCCCCCCCCCCTCCGGCGACCACCCCCGGCCCCGACGACGCACCCTACCCGGCCCCGAGCCCATGGTCCAGCTCACGTGCACCACCATCGCGCCCTGCCTAGCGCAGCTCCGTACACTGCCCCGCACGCTGCGGCGCTCTGCCCCGCACCCGATCGCGTGCTATCCAGCGCGCCCTCTCGCCACACTCCCGAGCGTCCCCGCGCCCGTCGCCTGCTCGCGCCCGCCGTTCGCTGCCACCTACAGCCAGAGAGAGGAGGGGTTGGAGGGAGAATAGAAGGGACAATTTAGTCCAAATTTTTTTCAGGGTATCAAGTTAGTACCTATAAAAGTTGAGGATATAAAGTTGAAAAATATTGATAGTTGATGTTATCAAGTTGTAATTTAGCCAAATAATTTTATTTTATTGAGTTGTTAGGAAGTTGTGAAGTTAGAAAAAGAAAAGAAAGGACAACGCTATGATTACAAGAGTTCGAATCTGTTGTTCCTGATATTTTGTCCCCTTTCCTATTCCCCCTTTGATTTTATTTACTTATTTTTTTGTTTTTTAAGTCGGTGGGACCCACAAGTTAATAAGGGATAAGAAAAGGAACATATTATTGGGAAGAGAATATTCGGATTGAAATTACAACTTGTGGTTGTAAATCTTTGCAACCGTCATGTGATGGTTGTCTATTGGTCTTCTTTTTACATGTGAAATAGTAGGAGGGGAGATGAAGGATCAATTAACCACCGTCAAGTAGACGTCAAGCAGACGGTTGTAAATATTTAAATCATAAATAATTGTAAATTTAGTATTATTGTAAAAAAAAAAATAGACCCTTTAAACCTATTACCTGCCAAACAACAATGAGCTGTCCCATACACTTATTTAGGAAGTTGTGTAATCTCAGCAGCCAAACATCGTTAACTTTTGTGTGGAGGTTAAGATAACCACAGTTAAGTGGGGGTTCTCAAAATTGGATTGGAATTAGCCAATTAAATATCCTGGATTATGGTCTTCTCTTTTATTGGTTGGCGGAATCATAGGTTTGGAAAAAAAAAATATAATTTCGATATCAAAGAAATCTATTAGGAAGAAAAATAATTTTCACATGAAAGAAAAAATACAGAGAAAATTGGTTCTCCATCCAACCAAAAAATTTACTTTCCCACTATAGGTAGTTCACTTAAACTCTTTTTTTTTTTGTCCTCTCCAAACACCAAAGAAAAAAATAGATAAAAATTATAATTTTTTAATGAAAAAAAGAACAAGAAATTATTTTCCTTTTCTTTCCTTTCCGTGAACCAAACGAGGTCTTAGCGCTAACTTAGAATATGAGACCAAAATGCGTTATAAAAAAAACTTTTCTATTTAAAAAAGTAACCCTTGTTCTAATTTACGTCAAATATTTCTATGTTTTAAGTTTATTATAGAAACTACTCCTACTTTAAAACTAATTACATGGACCATCCCTATAGTTAATATTTTCTATAGAAACTTATAATACTGAGTTACTAACCACTCCTATATTTTATAAAAGTTATAAAAGAGAGAATTGTTCAGTGTAATTATTTTCAGAATATGAATAGTCCTTATAATACTCATAAATCGGAGTGTATTTATTTCTTTTCTCAATAAGAGAGAACTGAAAGTAAAGGAAAGTCCCTTGTATAATTTTAAGCAAGATACAAGAAGCCAGCGAGTAATAAATCTTCTTACCCATAAATTAACTTAATGTTTGAGAGGTATCATATAAGTATTAATCTCAAGAGTATTTATTGTGTCGATTACAAGGACAATTTGCTTTAATTGTTCCTATGTTCTATATTTACTATAAAAACTATTCAACTAAGACCATCTCGAATGGGGTTTCTATCTTCCCTATTTCTATGAATAAATCTATTTTAGAAAAAAATTCTTCCAATGGTAATTTCTATCACCATTTCTATCATAGATGGCAATGATGTAGGATGGAACCTCTCATAGAAATTCTCATCTCTCGACAATTATTATTGGGCCACACACCATTAAATGTGTCCTTTTACTATTTGACATATTTGACACATAGGATAGAAATGGAGAACCATTGGAGAGCATTTTTGTATATCTACAATTTCTATGTAGAAACTCTTCCAACTATGATAGAAATCTTCTTAAAGTACAATGCCAAGTAGGATAAGAACTCAATTTTAGAAATCACCATTGGATATGGTGTAATTACACCAACTATTCCTATAATTTATATTTTCTATAAAAACTTATAACACTAACCACCTCCATATTTTATTAAAATTATAAAGCAAATGAGTGTAATTATTTTTGAAATAGAGATAGTCCCTCAATTACTGCATAGGGGTCGGTGTATTTATTTCTTACATTATATATTAGTGATTATAAAAGCTGCACCACTCCAGTCGGTCACTTTACGGTCGGCCAGCACGTCCCATGGTCCCTCCCTGAGTAGGACCGCCGTGCATTTTGCCAGCTCGGTCATCAGTAGCGACTGTATCGAGTGGACACTTGCAGTGTCCGTCGGGATAGTCTGGTTTCTGTCCCGATGCGCACTCGCAGTGCCCGTCGTCGTACTGTTGTGCGCTGCTGCCGGAGTTAGGTTTACGACGACGCCAGCTGCAGTTATCATAGCATCTCAACCAGTGTTCGTACTCGGTGTGACGCTTACATTCTTGAATGCAGAGTTTCGCGCCGTCCTTGCAATCGCCTAAGCAGTTGAAGGTTGCATCTGCAGGTGGCAGCAGCCAAGCCGCCGCGGCGACGGCCAGGACGATGAAGAATGCGGTCGCCATGTCTGCTGAGCTAGCCATTTGTCTGCGACTTAATAGTCAGAAGACAGGCGTTAGTAGCATGGTGTTTATAGGTCCAGTACAAGGCTTGTAGAATTTAATTGGGATGTATGTTCTTGGCATGCTAAATTGATGAGCATGGCTATAGGTGTTGGAAGCATGATTGGTTGGATTGTTAGCTGGGAAAGGTACGTCTCGGAACCCCATAGCTTTAAGCCAAAACTGTGCACGGAAGAAATGCAATACTAAAGAATCCGTTTGTAGCTGAATCAAACGAAATGTATGTAACATATGAGTTGATGGAATTATAAGTATGAAACCGTGCCTCTTGGCTCGTGCAGTACTCGTGCGAGCCGACGGAGCACAAGTAGGGACAGATCCGAAACTATAGCTGGAGCTGACAATCATAAATTTGGATGGGCTACTAGTGTGCTAACATATATAAAAAAATCAAAAATAAAATTTCTATGGCGAAATTAAGTAAAAGAAAAAATTTGGGGTGGGCTCCAGCCCACCCCAACGGATGCTTGGATCCGCCCATGAGTACAAGGGAGCAGGAGTGGGAAAGGTAACGGAGTCCGGCGGAGGACAGCAGAGCACGAGGGGAGGAGGGTGGGAGGGTTGGAGTTGGCGGTGGGCGGTGGACGGCGGAGCATGAGGGGGGAGGGGGATACAGCTTTGGGCGGTGGTTCGTGCGAGTACGCGAGTACTGCGCAAGCCACCGTCAGTGGCGGATCGCATAATCATAAGGAGGTTCAGAGACAACGTTTCCGAAAATTGAACATGTAAGAACAAAGTACAGAATTAAAAATTGAACATACAGACCGCTCCAAACAAATCCAAACAAATGGCTAATTTTTAGTACAAAAGGTAGAAATTTATCTCTACGAGTTTTCATACAGTAAGAAATTACATCTCAATGACCTCACAATTGTTCTCTACGAATTTTCATACTTTGAAAACGTTTAACTACAACATCATTTCTAGTGCTACTAAGCAACACTTTTTCTATGAAACGTAGAAGACAATCACTTAAAAACTAATCACAAATTCGGTTTCGTAAATCCGTCTTGACAATATTCATTACAAAGGAGCATCTTTCCACACTTGTTGTTGCTATAGGCAAAATCAATGCTAATTTCAAAAGTTGATACACCAAACGGTATGAAAGGTTTTTTTTTGTCTGCAATAGCAATCTAGATAGTTCACAAAGCGCCTTCAACTGACTAAATTTGTCATATGTTCGTACATCCATAATATGTCTCTAGTTGATGCTCAAGAGTTATGCATTCAATGAGAGAGAAATCATTAGGATGAAATTGAGCTAACCTTGTCAACTTTGATGTATAATGACCAAAATTATCACTTGGATTCAAGCTAGAAACACAAAGAAGCAACTCAAATTTGACCTCATTGAATCTATCATTAATCTCCAAAAATTGATTATCCATAATTGCATAAAAGCATTCCACATGATTATGAAATTCATTAGTAGTGTTGCTTTTACGTTGAGGATTGCAAGGATCAACATATTTATCATTCATATCCAAACACACGATCTTGTTCTCATTACAGAATGTGGTGATCTTACTTAGGAGAGATTCTCATGTATCGTGTCGTACCGCTTTTGCAATTGCCCCTTATCTACTTTGACAAGTGTTATAGCATTTAAAATGTCTTCATCTTTCCTTTGCAAAGTCAATGACAACTCCTTTGTATCCCCAATATATTTATCATTAATTGCAAATTGAAGACAAAATCAAATGATTGCAAATACCTGCAAAGCCAATGACAACTCATTAGTGATCCCCAATAAACTTACCATTATTTGTAAATTGAAGATACAATCAAATGATTGCAAATACCTCAGTAGACCACGTGCTTGGGCTTTTTTCGATGAATCCGTAGTATCACATGAAACAACTTCAAGAACTTCAACCACAAAAGAGAACAAAGCAACCAAGTTCAACAATGATCTATAATGAGATCTCCAACGTGTATCCCCGGCCCTCCTAAGACTTAACTCTTGATTCATTCCCTTTCACGTCTCAATCGAACCACTCCTGATTCCTTCTGCTACTTTTTTGCTTGCTTTTGTCAAGTGTCGCATATTTACCATCTGAGGAAAACCCTTTCAAAATACGAAGAGTCTTGAGCTCTCTGATGAAGGTGTCAAGTGTCGCATTTTCACCATGCCCAGAATCGCCGACCAGTCCTGGAAAAAATTTGCTAGCCAGATCCCTACAGAACAAGAAGCAAGGGGCAGAAAGACAGTCAAACTTAGAAAAACCACAGGAAAAACTATGTTCTGAAGGGCTTTTATGTGCCCAAAGGGCTATGCACCCAAAGGGATATGCGCCCAAAATAAGACATGCGGGCGCATAACGCACGGACAGTAAATGGGCACATAACGTGCCACAGCTTAAAGGGCACATAACATGGCAACACGTGGGCGCATAGCACACCACATTGTTGGCGCATGACTTCTGCGGGCGCATAGTAATGCTCACAGAAGTATGTTGCCTTAGACGCAAGCGTCCAGGCAGAAGTGAAGTCTGAGCGTCGCAAATTAACGTTCGAGACTTCGTTTTTTGAAACATGCCCTCACCCAGAATCGTGTCCTGTACTGCCGAGGACGCTGTCGCAGGATGAGAGTCACTCGGCGAAGCCCCCTTGTCCTTCGCGGATCTCTTGGCGACCTTGGGAGACATGGTTCTCAAAGAAAGAAGACGAAGAGTTTTCTAAAAGAATAATGAAATTTCTCTCTCCTCAAGGGTCTACTTATAGACACGGGCCACTTCTTATGCGCCCGCCTGCTGTATGCGCCCATTATGTTGTATGCGCCCACTACAGCCTATGCACCCACGTGAAGGATCAGCCCTCTACATAATATGCGACTATCCCTCGCTGACGTGGATGACGTATAAAGGATGGACCGCTTCAAATTTTGTTCTGATGAATCTGTCAGTTCGTATTTCGAGGAAAATCTTAACAGTCGTATCTCCCTGACGGCTGGCCAAATACTATGCGCCCAAGGAGAGGGCCATGCTAAATGCCCATTGCCTCGCGAGAAGACTATCCATGCTTCTTTCAAAGTATTTCGAACTTGTTCAAGTATCGAAAACTTTGAAGGGGGTCCTGTAGAAGCATGAAAATTTTTTAGCAAATATAGCTCCATGCGCCCAAGTCAAGTGTAGCTACATGCGCCCAGACAGTGTAACTCCATGCGCCAACTCATTGAAGCTCCATGCGCCTAGTCAGGTGTAGCACCATGCGCCCAGTTAGTGAAGCTTCATGCGCCCAAGACTAGCTCCCCCAAAAAGAGGGCGTATAGCCTGAGACATGGCTATGCGCCAAAGCTTGACTCACTCAAAGCCATGATCAAAACGTGTACCGAAGCGCATAGCCACGTCAGTCTCCACGAGCAGTCGCGCACCGAAGTATACGGCCACGTCAACACCACGACCAACCCACGATCTCGCAGCCTGTATGCGCCTACATCCTATGCACCCAAAGCAGGACTATGCGTCCACATAAGAACCAGCGTATTTTCTCATGTGGACTAATAACATTATTCCAGCTCGAGAACGACTATAGAGGGGGGCCTCACCCCTCTTCAAAACAGAGAAGGTAGAGCATTTTTAAGAGCCAAATTGCTGCACTTCTTGCCAGTGAGCCGAGAGTTAGCAATTTTCTTAAGTTTGCTCCCACTTTTGTAATCGGAGTGTCAACGGAGTAAAGGAGCAACTGCCGCTCGATCTCTATCGTCCCATTCTCCAGAATTTTTTTGTACTCGGGGATCCTCAGCGCAGGATCTCTCAGGCGTACTCGATTTGTGGTGCCTTGAGCCAATAAAAGAAAAAGACAACATTTTTTTTCTTCTTTTTTTGTGTGTGTCCACAAAAATGGCGACTCTGCTGGGGACTACCTTTTCCTCTAACAAGAAGGTGGTGACACAATCCGATACCGACAAAGTGGAGAGTACTCAGAAGATGCTGATCGTAAAGTTCGATCAGTAGGCGTTCGAAGAGATGCTCTCGAGGGACGGCTCTACTCCCTCAAAATTAGCGAAGCCAAACAAGTCTCGCAAGATTTGGCTTCCGAAGGCTCGCTGTGCATATCCTGCTAGTGTCATAGCAGATATGCAGCTGGAGGACTCTGCCACAGAAGTTCCCCAAATGGAAAAGGCTCACACCGTTCCGGGATCTACTAGTCTAGTGACTTCTTCCCTGTACAACCAACAACAGGGTGTTCAACACCTGAGACTTGGCAAAGGAAAATACTACGATGCCAAGAATCGGGGTGTGCGACACTCTGGCCGAACTCGGCGAGGCTCACAAACGAAGGAGGCAAAACTGGAAGAAAACAGCAATGCCCCACCAGGCATGCGTCCAAGGATATGCACCCAAGGGAGTGTTTGGACGCATAGCCCCAACCAGAACACTTCTGTCTTCAGCAGGCTGGGCATCCAAAGCCATGCTCCCAAGGCTATGCGCCCAGGCTCTCTGGATCCATACTATGCGCCCACATCAAGGAGGCTCAGACATGCTACCAAAGAGCATGCGCCCAAGGCCAGTCTCCAAGGTCTATGCGCCCATAACAAAAAGACATGTCCCAACGTGTATAGCACGGGGCTGTCTTTAAGGACATCACAGAACTTAGGTATGGGGGTTGCCCCTACACACGAACTAAGTCTGGATGCGCCTACTCTCCTTACGAACCCGCATGCAAAGCTCGACGATGCATGCAACATGAATTGTAAGGAAAAACTCCCTTCCGCTGACTTGCACAATATTATAAATCATAAGCGTAAAGCGAGGGAGAACATAACAATTCATAGTGCACTTCCATGCACCATTATTGTTATCAACTGTTGTTGCTCTAAAACAACAAGAGCGCCTCAGAGAAAGTCCGTGTTTTGACGGCTACACTTCTCTGACGATGAGAAGCCACTATGTGTTTCATCCAACATGGCTTCATGGGGTCCCCCTTACGGAAGCCCCTATCAAAGACGGTGGACTACGAACCCAACTTTCTCTCTTAGCTCTGCGAGAAGAAGAAGGAGAAGTCTACCAATAGATGGCCAACAGGCTGTCACATTCGAAGGAGTCTATACGGGCACTCGATCAAAGGCGAGATTTCGTATGGACGATGAAGATTTCAAAGCCGGGGGTAGCATTCCCTCAGAATATGAAGTAGATGACCCCCATACTGGGGGTAGCTTCCAGAGGACGATGATCCCTCAGAATTCGATGGCGACTATCTACCTCCTCTACCTGAAGATAAAGGACTTATCCACTCGGAGACAGACAGTATCAGCACCAGTTGCACTGCTTCCTCTGTTCATCCTCGTATGCTATCTACATACATGACGAACGGAGAAAGACCTGAAGAAGCCAGTGATCAGACTAGCAAATGGCTAGAGGATCTTGAAACAGCATTTGCCAAGATTACTAATATGATTACCAGCATCATGGCAGTTCAAGCTGCTGGGGCTGCTCTTCCATCTCAACAGAACGTCTCGGCCCACGCTAGTCCGGCTCACAGCAGCAACCCTCCTTCACTACAAAAGGAGTATCATTCCGTTGTGCCTCCTCCAAATATTACGAATGCCGGGGGTGGTCCTTCGTCAACAATACCTGACAACCGTTCAGCAGCCGTTTTCCAACACTTGTTCAATCAACAGGATGCAATTGATTCCTAGGTCACTCGCCTCCTCCAAATCTTACGATCATCTATCCGTCACACGACTTTAGAGAGGGCCAGTCCATAAGTCGTGCCCCTAGCAACATGTCTCCAACCGTGTAGTGTGTGTGTCATGGCCAAGGAAGATATAAGGATATCCCCCAACAAGAAGATAGTCCGCTAACACTAAGTTAACGTGCATATAGTAAAGTAAAATGACTAATAGAGTCGCCTATGTGTGGCTTAGACGCACAGTTTATAACAAAGTAAACTAACAATAGGAAACAAAGTAAATAATACAGAAAATAAATAATTTGACAGTTAATTAGCAAGGTATTCTTGCCTGATGGGTCGCTTGGTGAGCTGCGATGATCAATGTGGCACAAAGTTTGACTTCGGAGTTACAACTGCGCAAGGGAGCCTCTGGTGACGGCACGGACGGTTCCATCGGGTCCAGAATGGTCAATTAGCTCGGGTCAACAGGAAGATGTACGATATTGGCAAGGAATAGGAATAATGGGCTAAATCACGAGATGAAGAAAAATCCTAGGAAGTCAAATAATATATTTGGTTTTAGAAAATATTTATAACTTGTTTGTAATAGTGGGAATCTATATAAAAATATTTTTACATAAATATTTGAGAAATATTAGAAAATTATTTTATACTTTGGAAACTACATTTTTATTACCCAAGGTATTTTAGATAATTACCTACATAAAAATCATAATTTGAAAACTACCTTTTCATTAGTCAAAAATATTTTTTAAGTATTAGAAAAACATTGGATTAAAACTAAAATTTAAAAATAGATGTAGAATCAATTTCCAAAATATAATATTTTATTTTGCTATAGTACAATTTAGAAGTATTAATTATAACTTTAACAACAATATAATATCTAAAGTTACTAGTGAATACATGAGACATATAATAATAATCGTAATAATAATAATAATAATAAGTACATATACATTTTTTTCAAAGAAAATAGTAATAATAATATTAATAATAATAAAATATTAATAGCATTAATATCATATTTGTATATGGTTTAAGTAGTATACTACATAAAAATTTGTATTTAAAAGCAATATAAAATATAATTGTTACTTTACCTTCACTGTTCCCTTTCTTCATCAGGAAGGAGAACAAGTGAGAGAAAGAAACGGGAAAGAAAATAAATTGGAGGAAGAAGGAGAGTGAGGGAGAGAGAGCGGGAAATAAAAGGAGGCGCTCACCCGAGGGTTCGCGAGGCGGCGACGGTGGCGCTGTGCCGCGACGCTGGCGGCGACTGGGCGTCGAGAACCGACGAAGAGGGTGAAGCAGGTGGGAGAGCCACGCGGCGACTGTGGGGGCTGACTCGCGGAGGGTGCACGGTCTGGAGGAAGGGCGCCAGCGGTGGCGTGTACGACTGGCCGCCGGGCTTAGATCGGTGAGGCGGCGGTCGGTGCCGGCGTAGAGCGATGGAGTCGGGGAGATCGACACATGAGGGCGACGAGGAGCGGAGAGGACGCGGCGGGGGTCTTCACTGACGGCTACGGGCGCTGCGGGGCGGAGGCTTCACCGGAGCGACCAGGGTGGTACGCGGGTTGGCGACCGCGGGGAGCTGCCGATGGGTCACCGGTCGCACGTGAAGGAGCCAGGAAGGGTTGGCGGCGTGGGACATGGCCGGGTGCTGCGGCGGAGACATAGGATTTCGGTGGAGGAGCGCCGGAGTCGGGTCGGCTCGGCACAGAGGTCGACGCCGGGGCGGCGGCCAGGTTAGTTTTAGGTTCTTTTCTTTTCTTTTTTTCTTCTTTGGATGTTGGTGACGTTGGTGGTGTCCGACGGGTGGGTGGCATAGGTGATGCTGATGACGGTGATGGGGGTCCTGGTATGGTCGGTTGTCGTGGTGATCCCGGTATGGAGTTCTGGCTGGAACGGCAGGGACGGTGGTGGTGCACTACTAAAATACCCCACTTTACCGACGGATGTTTAGCGACGGATGGATTCCGTCGCTAATAGCGACCAGTTTCCGACGTCTTAGCGACGGATTAGCGGCAGACAACATAACATAATTTTTTACAGTTTTAAATGTAAAAATTCGTCGGGTTTCCGTCGCTCAGTCGACGAACGTTAGCGACGGATTGTTTTTCCGTCGCTTGTTCGTCGCAAATGTTGGCGGCAAAATCTTTAAAACATTGGCGGGAACTTTAGCGACTAACGGGCGACGGATACATCCGTCGGAAAACTTCTTTTATTTGGCGACGGATGAGCGACGGATTTATTTCGTCGCTATTCCGTCGCTAAGTTCTGTGCCCTAACTTAAATTGAACCGACGGGGGGGAATTTTTCATTCCCTCCAAAACTCTCTCTCTCTCGCGCGCGCGGCTCTCTCTCTCTCGCGGCTCTCTCTCTCCCTCTCTCTACCAGGTATCTCTCTCTCTCTCTCTCTCTCTCTCTCTCTCTCTCTCTCTCTCTCTCTCTCTCTCATTTTTGGTTTTGGGGCCGTGGGGGGGGGGAGTGGGGGGGGGGTCGGGTTCGCGGGGGGTGGGAGAGGGCGGGGTGGGGGGGTGGTGAATGGGGTCAGGGGGTCGGGGGTTGTAGGGAATGGGGGCAGGAGGGTCGGGGGGGTGGGGGGTGGAGAGGGCAGGGGGGTCGGGGGGGGGGGGTGGAGATGGCAGGGGTCGGGGGGGTGGGGGGTCGGGGGGGGGTCGGGAATGGGGGCAGGGGGGTCGGGGGGCGGGGGGGGTCGGGGGTCGGGGGGATTATGTGTTTAGTGTTATATATGAGTATTATGTGATTTAGTGTTATATATGAGTATTATGTGATTTTGCTTCGATGGGGAGCTTGTGGACTGTTTTAGAGTTTGATAGGTGGACTGTTTTGGACTATATTGTGTGTAGTGTGCAATACACACAGGTACAAGGGGTCTTAGCCCCTGTGGAGCAGGAATTGTCCTGTAAGCGACTAGTAGCAGGCCCTTCCTGCCTTTGCACAGCAGAGCAGACAGGGGACCTGCAGTAGCAAAAAGAGCATGGATAGAGGGAGGGAATGAAAGAGAAACAACAACTGATAGGGGTAGTGGTCCCTGTGAATGGTTGCACTTGAGGTAGAGGGGAACACGCAGATACTTGTATAGGTGTATCCACCTAATATGGTGTGTGCACCTACATTAGAGAGGAACGTGAAAAGGGAATATAGAGTGATGTGTGTGTGTGGAAGTATATGTGTATGTGCTTGGTGTGTGTAGGTTGTGATCACCATGGTGTGTGTGCAGAGAAAGGAATTTAGTATACATATTTCAGTCCCAAGTCTTTATGTCCAGTCCCTTAACTATTTATGTATCAAATATTATATTGTGTCAGTATATTTGTAACTTAATGTTCAGTTCATTTATAACTTCATGATCAGTCCATACTCCCTATTGGTTCAGTCCCTTACCTGCAAATATATCAGTCCTGAAGGAATTTCATATCCTTACATCAGTTGACAGTATAGTCCAGTTCCTTGTAAGCTTTATTTCAGTCCTCGTATAATCTTCCTTTGTATCAGTCAAGGGGTAATAAAGGGCGGATTTGCATTTGATTCGAACTTGGTTAATGTTAAACTGTCATTACAAAATCGGGAATTGATTTCCTTTCTTTAGACTGAGATTCGAATGAGGAATGGTATGTGAAATGTGGACTGAGAATTAACTTCATTTCCTTAATAGTTGATATTGATTCATCCCTTTTAGACTGATTTGAAGATTGATCCTATTCTTATGTTTAGTTTGTCTTACGATACAGATTTTCACATCCAAATTGAGGATGAGTCGTTATTTTGTTGATCGTACATGGATGTACAAACGGCAACACGAGAGTAGAATTGGTGTGAGTGACGATTTTCAGGCAGGCGTGGAAGTATTTCTTAATTATGCAATGAGCAAAGCTCAGTACATGGACGGTAACAAAATTAAGTGTCCATGTGTTAAATGTCACAATAGACGTTACGAAGAAGTGGTGACTGTGAGAGATCATTTGACCCGTAAGGGTTTCGTACGTAATTACGGCCTGTGGTCATCGCAAGGTGAACTATATTCGGAAAGACAGGCTGCGGAAGCTGCTACTTATGCTTTTGATGATAATGCTGCAACGGATGTCATCGAAGACCACGGATGCTCTGTTGATTATGGAGATCTGCAGAACCTTGCACGAGATATGGTGTATGATGCGGCAGGGCCTAATTTTGATCCGGAGGATCCTAATCCCGAGGCGAAGGAGTTCTATGACATGTTTCAGGACGCAGATACTTCTCTATATCCTGGTTGTGAGACTCATTCCGCACTGTCAGTGACGATGCGGTTGTTGAACATAAAGTCTGATTTTAACTTGCCACAAGCTTGCTATAATCGGATCACAGAAGTAATCAAGGAGGTGTTACCGAAGGAATCAAAAGAGCTACCAAAAAACTTCTACAAGTCAAAGATGATGGTCCGACAACTGGGACTGGGGTACGAGAAGATAGATTGTTGTCGCAACGGGTGCATGTTGTACTACAAAGAGAATTGCGTATCAGAAAGTTGCAGCTTCTGTAATGCGGATCGTTACAAGCCAGTACAGGGAAAAGGAAAGTCGACTAGAAAACGACGTCCTTACAAGTATATGCATTACTTGTCGATCACGAAGCGCTTGCAGAGGATGTATATGTCTCTAAATACAGCAGAACACATGACGTGGCACAGCGAAGAACGCATAAAGGACGAAGGAGAATTGTCACATCCTTCGGATGGAGAGGCGTGGAAACATTTTGATTTGTGTCATCCAGACTTTGCTGCAGAGCCTAGAAATGTACGCCTGGCGCTATGTGCTGATGGCTTCGCCCCTTTCGGACAGTCGGGATCTCAGTATTCATGCTGGCCGGTCATTCTTACCCCTTACAATCTGCCACCATGGATGTGTATGAAGACTCCTTATATGTTTCTGACAGCTATCATACCCGGTCCTAAAAATCCGACGAAGAACATCGATATATATTTACAGCCGTTGGTGGATGAGCTGAAACAGCTGTGGGAGATCGGCGTCACGACTTATGATATTTCCAGGAAACAGAACTTTCAGATGAGAGCTTCACTCATGTGGACAATCAATGATTTTCCAGCATACGGTATGCTGTCGGGATGGAGTACGCACGGCAACATGTCTTGTCCGATATGCATGGAAAATAGTAAGGCGTTCCGCCTTAGGCATGGAGGAAAAACTTCTTTCTTTGACTGTCACCGTCAATTTCTGCCCGCGACCCATCCTTGGAGAAAGAATAAGGACGCGTTCAGATATGGAAAACAAGAATTTTCTCAACCTCCACCCAGATTTTCGGGATACGATATTTGGGAAGCTGTAAAGGAATTGCCCACCGCAATGGAAGATCCATCGAACCATCGTGTCGAGGGGTTCGGACAAAGCCATAACTGGACCAAACGGAGTATCTTCTGGGACTTGCCTTATTGGAAAGATAATCTTATAAGGCATAATCTTGATGTCATGCATATCGAAAAGAACGTGTTCGATAATGTCTTCAATACCGTCATGGATATTAAAGGAAAGACGAAGGACAATCCAAAAGCAAGACAAGACATAGCCGAGATATGCAAGCGTCCTCATCTGAACTTGATACAAAGGGGTGCTGGTGGACAATTAAGTAAGCCTATAGCGCCATACACATTGAGCAAGGAAGATAGATTAATAATCTGCAAGTGGATATCTAATTTAAGATTTCCCGACGGCTATGTTTCGAATTTGTCTAGATGCGTTGATCTCAATGAACGCAAGCTAACGGGAATGAAGAGTCACGACTGCCACGTGTTTATGGAAAGATTACTGCCCATTGCTTTGAGAGAGTTGTTGCCTTCTGCTGTATGGGTTCCGTTGGCCGAGCTGTCTACATTCTTCAGGGATATCTGTTCAACTAAGCTGACGGTGCAACATATGGTACAACTTGAGGAGAAGATTGTCTTAACAATCTGCAAGTTAGAGAAAATATTTCCACCGGGCTTTTTCGACAGCATGGAGCATCTACCGATTCATCTAGCATACGAAGCCCGTGTCGGTGCATCTGTTCATTATCGATGGATGTACCCCTTTGAAAGGTAAATAAAAACCGATATAATTTAAGTGAAATTTAAGTGGATTTTACAATTCATTGTTAATTCTCAAGATAATTTGTCTCTTTAGGTACCTACACCATCTAAAGAAAAAAGTTGGCAACAAGGCTCATATAGAGGCTTCGATATGCGAATCATATCTTATCGAGGAGGTGTCAAATTTCTGCTCCATTTATTTCGATACTCATGTCGAGACAAATCGAAATAGACCTCAAAGGAATGAAGAAGACGTTGAGGATGGAGGTATATTCAATTTAAGGGGCAAGCCTATTGGGGCTAGTAAGAAACGGTGGTTGACCGACGATGAGTATGATACCGCTCACCGATATGTCTTGTTAAATTGTGACATACAAGAAGTGAGAGATTTGGAGAAGTAAGTGACTACGCCTCGTTATAATCTCTAATTTGGTGAATTAAGTGACTACACTTATTTTTATTCTCTCTAACAGTGTATTTAGAGGTGAAGTCAAAATGAGGACACCATATATTACAGATGAGGGACTTCAAAGAGAGGTTGATTGTACCTTTCCGTCCTGGTTTCGTAAATACGTAAGTAACTGAGATAATATGTTATGCGGCTACCATTAAAATATATGCAGCTAAAATATTTAAATTATCAATACATGTTTACAGGTTTTATTGCCTGAAACAACACTCATAAATGAGAGCATTCGTTATTTGGCATTGGGACCGAAGAAGCATGCAAAGACTTTGTCAGGCTATGTCGTTAATGGCTTCAAGTTTAAGTCAACTCAGCATGCTATAAATGCCGAATTTCTCAATGACGGCTTCGATACCAAGAATTCTGGTGTTTGCATAAGAGGCACCATCTATGACGACGAGCCGGACTTTGACTATTATGGAGTGCTTCGGGAGATTGTAGATTTACAATATAGTGGCCCATATGATATGCATATTGTGATGTTCAAATGTGAGTGGTTCGATACGAGACCAAATATCGGTTGGAGAATCGATAAACAATTTGGATTCGTCGATATAAATCATCGCAGGAGGTATAGAGGGTCCGACACGTTTGCGATAGCAAGTCAGGCTGTTCAAGTCTACTATACAAGCTACCCAAGGCGTCGTAGAGATCGATTTGACTGGTGGGCAGTATGCAAGATTAAATCTAGAAATACATTCAACGTTGGAGACCCAGCATACCAAGAGGACCAGATCGAGAAGCCCCAATACATGGGACAACAGTCGGATACCATGGACGTGGAAGATGTCGATATACCTCATGCTGAGGAAAATAGAGGGGAGGAAGAGGTTGATATACAAGACTTAGCTGTCAACCAGGGGAGAAAGAGGCGTCTTGTCCCAAGTATTGAGCCTGAACAAGAAGTAGAAGAAGAAGAAAAAGAAGAAGAAGAAGAGGATGAGGATGAGGATGAGGATGAGGATGATGATACAGATGAAGTCGACGATGAGGATGATGATATAGATGAAGTCGACGATGAGAATGAGGATGAGAACGATGACGATGACGATGAGGACGAGGACGATAACGATGATTAGATTAAATATCGGTATATATTAGAAGCACTTACAACTAACTTAGTGAATTCAGTTTAGACGGACACATTCTTATTTCAGTTTATGGTTTTGTCGTTCGATCATCTACTTATTGTATGATTTTCTTTTTACAGATGGCACTCTTAGTTCTCATTGTCTTGACGGCACTCGCCGCCCTGCTGGTATATATATTTTAGTTCAGTTTTATATTCATTTATACTTCTATATTGTTAATTATATTTATGTGTTCTATTTACAGGTCATGGTCACTACCACTCGTGCTGGTGGTAGCCGTGGTGGTGCTGGTGGTGGCGGTACTGGCCGTGGTGGGCGTGGTGGTAGCGGTGGCCGTGGACGTGATGGTAGCGGCCGTGGACGTGATGGTAGCGGTCGTGGTGGGGGCGGTCGTGGTCGCCTTCCACATACCCCGGATATAGAGTCCTCCGATCCCGACCTGGAGAGCCCGGCCACAGACTCTTCCCGCCGTCGATCTATCTCTGCGACCCATCCTTCATCTTCATCGAGGCCTGAGACTCCATCCGCTAGCGGATCCGTTCCGCCCCCGGATGCACCAGCGGGTACACCATCAGTTACTGCAGGGTGGGCTCCGGAGTACCCCCGGATTCAGCTTCATCCTGCTACCGGTGAGTACATCCGCGGAGCCGCGGATCCTCCGACGCCTCCAGAGAGGCCGATAGGCGAGAACCGACGCGAGCTATGGCCCGCGGGTGATACGTAAGTAAATTTAAGTTAATTTATTAAATTTGTTTCATTTATTCAAGTTAATAATCCGGTCTTTGCTTCTTTGTAGGTTTTTCCCGTTTGATGCTGCCCGGATACTCGGGCAAATTATCCGGGAAAACTACCATGGCCCTTACCTCAATTTTTCTGAGGTGCCTCATAACATGCAGTACGTCTGGCTCGAGGAGATGAAGGTATATATATATCTTTTGGTTAATTATTAATTATTCTTTAATCCACTAATTTTTTAATTACGTGATAATTTAATTTCTATGTCAGACGACGTTCTGGTGGCCCCCCCATCGCGAGGAGTTGATTCGCAAGGCCTACAAAGCCGCCGCCGGGAAGAAGATACGGGATGCGGTGTACGACGTTCGTACGGCGCATTCGAGGAAGAAGTGGCTCCGGGAGGAGTACTACGAGCAGATGTTGGATAAGATGAATACTGCTCAGTACAAGGAGAAATCAGAGAAAGCGAAGGCGAGCAGACAGGTCGCTGCTCTGCATACAGGAGGTTCAAAGCCCCACGCAGCGACGCGTGCAGATTTGGTGAGATACCGCAAATTCATTTCACTATTAAATTCGGTACTATTAATATACGTAGTTAATTAAATTCGACGTATATTTCGTATGCAGGCACGACAGGCGGTAAAGGAGGGAAGAGAGCCGGAGTCGGTCACCGCCTACGATGTATTCCTGCATACACACAAGAGGCGGGCTGACGGGAGCTTCGTCGACGCGAGGGCCCGGGAGACTGATGTAAGTAATTACGTTTTTGAGATTTATATTAGAAATATAATTATTGTTAACTTAATTAGGTGAACGTAGGATTCAAATTATAATTTAGGGAAACATAGGATTTAGATTATAACTTAGGAAAACTTATAGTATAAACACATTCATTGGATAGGCTGCATATCGTGAGGCCCTTAGTCAGATTGAGCCCCCTGCCGAGGTTGTCGGCGAAACGACGCCCACCCAGACGCCCTCTTCTATGGCGGCTCGCTACGACGACGTGTTCGTAGAGTCTGTCGGCGGCTTTAAAAAAGGGCACGTCTACGGCGTAGGTTCCATGGCGGCGTCGTTGCAGGGCGCGACTCCGAGATATCCACCGCCCCCGCCTCCTCCCGCGCCCCCGTCGGACGATATGAGGCAGCAGCTTGCGACTCTCACCTCCGATATGTCGGAAATGCGGAGTCTAATGTCGGATGTGCTGGAGCGCCTTCCGCGTCCTTCTTCTGCTCCCGGTCCAGATCCGTCTGCTCCCGGTCCTTCTAGTGCGGTTGCCGGTCCTTCCGACCCTGGACGTTATTCATTTGACCGTAATGCCGAGGTCCGCCTGGTACCGGATACTGCGCTCATTGGGCTCATGGACATGATGTCGGCAGAGCAGCTCCGCAACCTTCCAGAGCATGTGTTGTCCCAGGTGCCGGCGTACATGGTGGAAGAGTACATCCGCCGGGCCGATCGACGACCCCCCCCATCTCAATGATATTTGTATTGTTTTTGGATATTTGTACTGTTTGGATATTATGAATTTGTTTGGATATTATGAATTTGTGTATTTGTGTTTGGATATTTCTGTTTGATATTGGATATTATGAATTTGGATATTTGTTGATCGTACATGGATGTTTGGATATTGGATATTTCTGTTTGATATTGGATATTGGATATTGGATATTTGGTGAAATAGAATGTTTCTCTAATTTTTTTTTCTTAATGTTGCATTTAGCGACGGACTAGCGACTAACTAGCGACGGATATTTGCAGTTACCGACGGTATAGCGACGGGATTTCCGTCGCTAACTGGGTGATATAAATATTTTGCAGTTAGCGACGACCTAGCGGCTACCTAGCGACGGCTGATCCGTCGCTAAAGGTTTGAAATAAATTTGCAGGTAGCGACGACACAGCGACACAATAGCGACGACATTTCCGTCGCTAACTGGGCACAATTAATATTAGCGACGGAATATCGACTGCCTTGCGACGGCGAATCCGTCGACATGGTTCTGGAAATATGGTAGATTTCCAGAGACTTAGCGACGGATAGTTCGTCGCTAATCCGTCGCTAATCTGTCGAGGATGACGACGGACTAGCGACGGATTAGCGACCAATTATCCGTCGACATGGTTCTGGAAATATGGAAGCTTTCCAGAACCAGGCCGACGCCCTTGCCGTCGCTAAGCCGTCGCTAAAACGTCGCGGTTAACGACGGTATGGCGACGGACTAGCGACTGATTTTGCGTATCAGGACCTTTCTGATACGCTATTACCGACCTATTTACGACGGCTTCGCGACGAATATTTTAATATTATATGGCATGTGAACCGACGAGAACAAGTCGCTAATCCGTCGCTAAGCGGTTGAAAGTCAGTCGTCGGTAATCCGTCGCTAGTTCGTCGGTTAATCATATGTCCGACGGCTTAGCGACGGAGAAATTATAGCGACGAGGCTTTTCCCGACGGTTATTTTCATCAATTATCCGTCGCTAAGCCGTCGGTAATTGATGTTACCGACGGACGAGCGACGGATGCGGCCGTCGCTAAAGCTGGTTATTTTGGTAGTGGTGGTGTTGATGGTGATGAAGATGATGGTGGAGGGTGTGGTACGGCGTGGTGGCGGCGGGTGTGTCGCTGGTGGAGGTTGATGGTGATGGCAGCGGGGATGGACGGAAGTCGGTGGTGATCGGGTTGAAGGTGGTGATAATGGGGATGGTCGGAGGACGACAGGGTGGTGCTGGGGTGCTCGGTTGGGGTTCCGTCGACAGGTTTAGGATATGTTTAGGGATAGGTATTTAATTGTGTCGGGTCTGTCGATACGGAGATATGGATAATGTATTGTAAAAAAATAGAATAAGAATTTGACGGAAAACACGGACACGATGCACAACACCTTGTGGAAAAATATTTGGAGATGATGGTACAATTTTGGATGAGTACCTCTCCTTATATAGGAGGTGGAAATTCCTAGTTGGATAACGATTAGGATTTATTTAAAACCTAAATGGATTTTACTATTAAATTTAAATCGATACATTCATATCTAAATTCAAATTCCATTTACATATAGATAAATTACACATTTAATTTAAACTATTTAAAGTAAATAAATAAAATAAATTCACCATTTAAATTATCATATTTAAATTCAAATTATATTTTTATAATAATAATTAATTAATTAATTACGAAAATCGTAATAAATATTTAAGTATTAATAGGAAAAATTTCACACACCCTTTTTATTTAAATAGCAAAAAAAATTTCGAAAATAAACATAAATATTAAATATTTAGATACCTTCTTGCTAAATAATTTATTATAAATAATAAAAATTTATTTTGAAAATGTACATGAAATGATTTCATGTGCTTTACTCGAGTAAAAAATTCACATAAATCCAGCTTTTCTAAATTACCACTAAAATAAGATAGCCTTTTATAAATAATTAAAATAATAAGTTTGGCAACCTCGAGAGATACTTTTCACAACTTTTAATAAAAATATACATATTATTTTTAAACCATCACTGATAATAAAATCAAAAATTATTTTTCTAAAAATATGTACCTCGCACATATTCGCACTCGACGAGTAAATACGAAAAAGGCTAATTCCCTCGCAGATTCTGTACTTGCCCAGAGATGATCCGTTCCTGTTGAAGCTATTTATTAGCACCTTGCAGGGGATAGCCTTCGAATGGTTCTGCAGTCTGCCTGACGGGTGTATCAATTCATTCAAAGACTTGGAAAGGATGTTCCTCAACAGGTTTTACGAGAGCGGCATGCATGTTAGCATGTCCACACTCATTGAGACCAAGCAAAGGAGGACTGAGTCTGTCATTGCCTTCATCGAACGCTTCAGGCGGCTAGTACTAAAGATGTCGTTCGGCATACCAGACTCAGAACTTATGGATACTTGTCGACATAACTTCCTTCCTACAATAAAGTTTTGTCTAGGTATACATAAGTATGATACATGGCATGCCTTAATTGGGGCCGCTGATGCTGCTGAAAACGATGTTCCTAACTTGGAACTACTGGGGTTGAAGACACCCAAATCCGAAGATAAGGGCAAGCATCCTCAAACTATCCCTGTTCGTGGGGGTAAAGGAAAAGAAGTCCTGAAAGTCGACACATCCAAAGGAGCTTCCAATTCTCAGGACGCCTCCGACAAGCCTAAGGAGACCTTCTACTTCGACGAAGACGATGTCATCACCATCTTCCACACATTGACAAAGGGTAATAAGCTGACATTGCCTCCACCACGATGTCCTGCAGAGGCGAACCAACTCAATGATCCCAAGTAATGTCTTTGTCATCAATATGTGCATCACTCCACCAAGGACTGCATTGTCCTAAAGAAGAAGATACAACTGCTTTTCGACAGTCAAGTGATCAACCTCAAAGCGGAAGACAAGGTCGTATCTGCTAACATGATCTCTGTTCAGTTTGGCAACTTCCTCCTATAGAAGTTCCAGATGGCGTGGTCCCGATCCCCAAGGCGATGATGGAAGTCGTCAACCTACCACCAGCTCGCAACTCGACTTTGGTCCCACTCACAACTGAACATGGAAAAATCATGTGGATCCACCCAGACCTTTTCCAAGAAGTGACACAGGGGGTAGCACCTCCCAAAGTAAGAAAGGGTAAGAAATTCAAGCCATGCCATATGGTATCCTCCTCCATCTACGAGGTTCTATCTGGCGAGACGCGATCGGGAAAGACTTATCTTCGGACGTACGATCCCGCACAAGAAGAAGCAGTACCTCCTCAAGCTCCTGTTGCCCCCACAAGATCAGAAGCCGGTCCGTCCAAGCCTCAAACCACGGACAAATCCAAGCAGAAGGAGACACGGTTTGACAAATCTTTAAAGATGCCAGCTCCCGAAGTAATGGATCGGCCCTACAACTTTGACATACTGGCTCAGCTAGCCAATAAGCCTTCCAGGCTGTCTTTGTTCGATCTCTTGTGACTCTCCAAAGAAACGCGAAAGGCCTTAAGTGAGACATTACTACACGTCGACTCTTACCTCGCTGAAGTCAAAGCTCCCGCTGAAGATCATATCTCATGTCCCCACTGCCACAGTACTATGGAAGTGGTGCCCAATATCACCTTCTCACAGGAGGACATGCTACTCAAAAATAATCATCATGATAGACCCCTGTACTATACAGGAAATATCGGTGTAATCAAGGTGGACCGCATGCACATCGATCCAGGATCCTCCCATAACATTATTCCTAGAAGTTTGTTTCAAATTCTGGAAATCCCTCTGCACAAGCTATCCGCAACCAACACAACTATCATGGCTTTCAATGCTGGTCGAAGCCATCCGCTAGGCAAGATCTGTCTCAAATGTCAGATCGGTGATCTCCGAACGAAGGTTTCCAGATATGTGATCGATGCTAATATATCCTAAAACATCTTATTGGGACGTCTATGGATACATGAGAACATGATCATTCCTTCCACACTTCACCAATGCTTCATATACGTCAACAGCGACGGTGTCGAAAAGACGAAGTTTACTGATGTCGATCCTTTCAAGGGCATCGAAGCTTATTATGGAGATTCGATACTTTACCAATCTCAAACCCCCAAGGATGACGACAATGAAGCTGAAGCAAGTCCAACCTCCAATGGACCCCTGATTATCCGAGTCAAAGGACATACTACTCCAAAAAGTACTCCGAAGCCGCTCACAATCTGGGTGAAAAAGAAGAACACTGACAAGGTCAAGCCACTGACCATCACTCTCAACAAGACACCCCAGAAGGAACCTACTGACACCCGTCCCCCCAATCCTGAAGAATTACCCTACGTGGCAAACTCGGCCAAGACTGTGGCTCCTTCTCCAGATGATGATCCTTTTAATGAGTATATCAATACTCATAATAATGTACCTTCAGCGGGTGATGTTATCCCTAAGAAGAACTTGCGTATTTCCTTAGTAAAGGTTTATCTTTGAATTACTTCGATGTCTATCAATCTGTAAGCCACTACATAGATACGATATACGCTCTAGAGAACGGCATAGGACCACACCTCTGCATGCCGGTCACAACACCTCATCTGCGAGAAAAAGTTTATCCTGAAGATATCCTCTACTTCATCGTTCCAGCCAGAAAGAAAGATGAAGAGCTAATCATCTTCGGTCGTATAATTGGCGAGAGAAAGTTCGTTCCAGACTCTACTTCTCCCAAGCACAACACAGAAGCTGACTATGACTCTGGAAAAATGCAACTTTTTTGGTATAGTTGGCAGGCCAAGAACATCATCCAGAATATAGGATATGACATCAAAAGCGACAAAGGGCTAAATTACGGCCGAGGACGACGGTTGCCAATACGATACTTTGCTCCCCCCGGCAAACCCGAGAACTACTATCAACGAAGCGGTGTTGTTTGGGCTATGTCTCTCCTCCAACAACTTTTGAAAGATCAGATGATGAAGCAAATCATTGTTCTCATTCTTCTGATTCCTCCCTCTGGGACTCAGACTCCAACATCGGCGACATGTTCAAAGCAACTCTGTCCGTCAACATGGTTTCCGTCGACCAAATTACAGACGATGTCCAATCAATCGAACTCGAACAATGGGCTCAAAAGATAGACACCAGATGGGATCTGCGCTTCGAACAATGGAAACCACCTACCGAAGACAAAGTCATCCAAGTCAATCTAGGAGATGAAGCATCCTTCAAAACAATCTTCATCAGCAAAAGGCTATCTGGCGATTAACGCCAATCTCCTATACAGCTTATAAGAGAATATATCGACGTCTTCGCATGGAGCTATGAAGACATGCCAGGCTTGGACCCTAAAGTCGCCATGTATCGCCTGAACATCTCGTCTAAAGCTATGCCAGTGAAGCAACAACAACGACGATTCTGACCAGACGTCATAGAAGCCATCGAGAATGAAGTCAAGAAGCTCATTGCTAGTGGAATCATTCACGAGGAACAACACCCAGACTGGGTTGCCAACATCGTTCAAGTCATGAAAAAGAACAAAAAAGTTAGAGTCTGTATCGACTACCATGATTTGAACTCTGCATGCCCGAAAGATGAGTTCCTCCTTCCGATCACTGGCGTAATGATCGACAATACTTGCGGCTTCGAGCGGATGTCCTTCATGGATGGATTCTCAGGCTACAATCAGATCAAGATATTCCCCGATGACGAGAAGCACACATCTTTTCGAACATCGATGGGGGTATACTGCTATACGGTGATGCTCTTCGGATTGAAGAATACAGCAGCAACATACCATCGAGCCATGAACACAATTTTTTGTGATCATTTGTGCAAAACTGTGGAGTGCTATGTAGACAATATCGCAGTCAAAAGTCGTCTCAAGGGCAACCACCTCCAAGACTTGAAAACGGTGTTCGAACTAATGCGTGCACACTAACTCAAGATGAATCCAACTATGTCTTTTTCGGAGTCTCTAGCGACAAGTTCCTTGGTTTCGTCATCACTTCAAAGGGTATACATCTGGACCCGGAGAAAGTGAAGGCTATTATCGACGTGCACCCTCCAAGAAACCTCAAAGAGCTACGCGGACTACAAGGAAGGCTAGCCTACATCAGACGATTCATTTCGAACCTCTCTGGAAGGTGTCAACCATTCACTCAGCTTGTGAAGAAAGGCGTATCTTTTGTCTGGACTAAACAATGTCAACGCGTATTCGACGACATCAAGGCGTATCTTACAAGCCCTCCATTATTGGTTGCTCCAATAATGGAGAAGTCCTTCTTACTATATGTCCGCACTATAGATCATTCCCTTAGCGCCCTCTTAGCTCAGAATAACGAAGGTGGCCATGAACAGACAATCTACTACCTCAGCCGCACAATGGTGGATGCCGAGCACAGATACACACCGGTGGAGAAGGAATGCCTCGCACTAGTATTTGCCATCCAAAAGATACGCCACTATGTGTCTGGGCAGACTATCCATATTATATCTAAAGTCAACCCTCTCAGAATACTCATGACTAAACCGGGCTCTCTCAATTCCCGTTTAGCTACATGGGCAATGGTGTTGACTCCGTACAATATGATCTTCGTTCCTCATAAGGCAGTAAAAGGCCAAGCATTAGCTGATTTCATAGCAGCTCATTCGGTGTCGGAATCGTCCAAACTCTACGATGAAATCTCCGACGAAGTGGTGGAGTCTAACACTGCAACTGAAGAAATCCCCATTTGGCGAATGTTCTTCGACGGCACATCAAGAATAGGATCCAAAGGGAATATCGTGGCTGCAGTAGGTGTCATGCTCGTGTCACCTGATCATCTGGTTATACATCGTGTCACCTGATCATTTGTAACAGTATATTGAAAAGCAATGCTTTGAGTATAAGTGGAAGATTGTTAGGGTTATATACTAAAAGCATCACTTTTTTAGTAACCTTATTTCCTTAAATTTTGAATGAGAATCATATGGACAAATATTTGCATATTGTATTTGTTGCAAGTGTTAATGCAAATGTCTGATATTCTATATTGTAGATAATATGGTGTGTGGTGTCACACAGAAGATCATATTATCAGTTCCCTATGGAGTATATAAATAGTTTACAACCTAGATGGACTTGGACAATCTATTGGAAAGGTTGTAGTGTAATCTGGTATTAGTCTATCTTGACTATAGGTTTACACTAGTACACTTTGTGTGTATTGAACAGGACCACTTGAGGTTGTTCTTTTTGTACTGACTACATAAGAGAACAAACACCTCTGTTATTATGGATGCTTGTGCTCTTAACCCGGATATAATAACAGACATATATATGCAGTGTGCATTATTTTGACTCATAAAAGAGTGAGATTCATTATGGATCAACAACCTCTATGAATTGGGTAATAATATTGTATGTATTATGAGCTGTTGATTATAAATGGAATACATGTCCCGATACATCGGGTTGATGATGTCCCCTTAAGGAGCTCATAAGGATTTTCATGTAAACCATGCAGGTGGATTATATCCGACATGGCAAATAAAGTTGAGCGGTACTACTTAAGGATAAAAGATGTCGAATCAATATAGTTGTCAGTAACTTAATTTGATCGACCGACATACGATATCTTAACATGGGGAGCCAAACGAGCATATAATAAAAGGAGCCCACAAACATAATTTGGAATTAGGGAGGTAGTGCAACAATAGCTCATTAGTGGACCGAGCTATTGTTAATGGGTCTGGATTGTGTGTTCGGGCTGAACACGGGATATCCAGATCCGTTAGGAGGCCTAACCCTAATTTCTCCACATGGTCCCTGCCATAGCCTATATATATGTGACGCCCCAGAACCAAAATGCTGGAGAGCGGAGGCGTTCATAGCCAGCTACATATATTGAAATGGAGTTCACCTCACTATACGGTCACGGCTGTCTAGATATGATGGTTTACTACAAGACAACGGTCTCTTAAGGTCAAGCCTATTGTCTCAATTGTAAGTAAGTACTATAATTACAAGATGTTAGACCACCAAATATACAATAAAAGGCGTCCCAAATATTACATATTCAGCTGATCATGAAGCTAGTCATACAAAATACGAGGACTAGCAAGAGTTAAGTCATACATGATCAACCCTAGGATTTGTTAATCATGTCACAGCCCGTAGGCAGACAGTAAATAATTGCATCGAGCTAACAGGTGCTCGTCGGCTAAACGCCTCAAAAGAATAATTTTACAATGAAATGGGTGAAACAAAATGGGAAACCCACTCGTAGCCCGGGTTCCTTCTAGTCGCCACCATCGGACTGGAGGTTCGGTAGATCCTCGAGTGCTGCTCCAAAATTTGGCCACACAAAACCAGCTGGGTCAAACCCCAGAAAGGACAAGTGCCATAAGGGAGGCCACGAAATAAGAACAAAAGCCAGCATATTAGAACATAAGAAAATAGAAGAAAAGTACAAGTAATAAATAGTACAACAGGATAATAAACGACTAGGAACATGGAACCATTCCGGGAGCCAGATTACAACCCGTAAACCAAACAAGGACCGAAGTTGTAACCCTTCGCCTGAATAGCACTTATCTCTACCCATTTATTGTTAAGATGAGTTAAACAATCATATTCAGGGGTACCAGGTACAGGGACTTAGACGAGACTTAGACTAGGCTGGACACCATCCATTCACAAGCGGCCAAGCAAATACTACGGCTTACTACTTAACTAACTAGGGTTATCACAAGCCTAATTACTAACAAGATGTAAATGAGAAATTCTCAGTCCTAAGCCCTGCAGACTATCCAGTTATCCTTTCGCGGGTTGAGAGTATGGTTGGGTACATCGCCCTGGAGACGATATACCCTTAGGTGACTTAGAGAGTGCAACACATGACAGTATGCTGGAAATGTGCCCTACTCGTCGGCAGGCTACATGTCCATTTAAAGCGCCCAGATAACGAGATCACCTGTGACTGAAAATTCTCCATGTTCTAGTTTGATCTAACCATTAGCCTAATTCGATTTAGCACGAGTCCCTGTCCGTGGTACCCAGGGAGTCACGTCCTAGACATGATACAAGACAAGACAAGTGGATTGCACAAAACAACAAGAAAGAACACCCACGGTGTCAGGGCAATTCAATGTACGACCAGTTATCAAGTTAAGTCAAGTCAAGTCAAGTCAAGAGTGCGCCACGGCGGCCACTATCAAGATATCATGTTACAGGGGATTAATTATAGGTTGCAGGTTACAAGTTAAAAGCCACAAGTTACAAATGTACCACATCGAGTTACTACGAAGATCACAGAATGCTAGCCATAAATTAAAAACACAAAAAATTGTGTCAAGACGTGTCGGGTTAAGTCAAGTCGTGTTGTGGCCATCAAGATCTCAAAAAACAAAATCAGCAAGAGAGAAACCGAGGACCAAGGGGAACACCAAGGGTCAGAAAGGGAAGCCATGGCATAGCGTGTGCCAGGCAAGGGGCTCGGGCAAGCGGCGCAAGGAGATGCGCTCGGGAACGGTCGCAGCGCGCCAAGGGGCACGAGCAGGGTCAACAGGGACAACTGCGTGCGGGGCATGCAGGAGGCAAGGCAGCCAGGTGCGCAGGAGCGCAAGGCAGCAAGGCGCGCAGGGCATGCGTGGTCAGCAAGACGCGCGGGGGTGCGCAGGCCAGCGAGGCGCGCAGGGGCGCGCGGGCCAGCGAGGCGCGCAGGGGCACGCGGGCCAGCGAGGCGCGCAGGCCAACGAGGCGCACAGGGGCGCGCAGGCCAGCGAGGCGGCGGCCAGCGATAAAGAGAGCGGCACGGAGGAAAGCAGCCCGGCGCTAAACAGCGCGGCTGGGAGGGGTCTTCTTCTTCCTCATGCTGAGAGGAAGAACACAATTGGCCTCAAAATTTTGGAACTTCACAACTTGGTCCATAAAATGCGAAATCCAGAATTTCAAGAGTCTAAATTGTGTAAAATTCTATTCTCTACAACATAGAAGCATGAAAACAAGCAAAAATCAAAGTTTGGTAGATCAAACCCAAGAAATTTCAAAAATGGTAAAACTTAGATCTAGGAGAATCCAAGCTCCAAATCCAAAAATGTCAAATTCTAATGTTGTTCCAAATCATCTAATTAAGCTATTAGGCAAATAAAATTTGGTCTTCATGTGGTGGCAAGATGCACTTGCCTATGGGTGGGATGTTGTGTGAAAGAAGGAAGAAGAAGGAGTTAGGAATTTAATGAGGGAAGTAATGAGGAGAGGGAATGGTTGGTGGAGATTTTAATGAGGGTGGGTTGTGGTGGAATGAGGATGGAGTATAGGTTAAGGTGTTCCATTGGGTTTAAAATCAAACCAACCCAACTAAAACCGAGCCGAGCCGAAACCCAAAATACGAGAAAACCTAAAATTCTGCAAGTCAAGAAAAATAAAATACATGCCAAAATCCAACTACGAGTATAAATACGAAATACGAAAAATAAGGTTGACAATATATCATCTATTCTCTGGCTGCCAGATTACCGATCAGAAATCTGAAACTTTCTCTAAATTCGTGATTCACGTAAGGAGAGAAAGAGAGGGCTGCCAAGGAGAAAAAAGGTTGGGAGATCGTCGCCCACACGACATCCAACTCGAGGAAGGAATACGTGCAGAAGATCTTGGGGTCGTCCGTTCGAGATTTCCAGGACCCTTCCTTTGGTGTGCGTATTGATCGATAGAAAGTTAAACAGATCTAATACATGTTCTAACCCTTCATAGGCAAAAACTAGGGTTCATGAATTATACCTGCGATAGAAAGGAGACAAGTAATTCTTGGCAATCTCGAGCGGACGACCCCAAGATCTTCTGTACGTATTCCTTCCTCGAGTTGGACGTCGTGTGGGCGACGATCTCCCAACCTTTTTTTCTTCTTGGCAGCCCTCTCTTTCTCTCCTTACGTGAATCACAAATTTAGAGAAAGTTTCATATTTCTGATCGGTAATCTGGCGGCCAGAGAATAGAGGATATATATTGGCTACGGCAGGGAACATGAGGAAAAATTAGGGTTAGGCCTCCTAACGGATCTGGATATCCCGTGTTCGGCCCGAACACACAATCCAGGCCCATTAACAATAGCTCGGTCCACTAATGAGCTATTGTTGTACAACCTCTCTAATCCCAAATTATGTTTGTGGGTTCCTTTTATTATATGCTCGTTTGGCTCCCTATGTTAAGATATCGTATGTCCGTCGATCAAATTAAGTTACTGACAACTATATTGATTCGACATCTTTTATCCTTAAGTAGTACCGTTCAACTTTATTTGTCATGTCGGATATAATCTACCTGCAGGATTTACATGAAAATCCTTATGAGCTCCTTAAGGGGACATCATCAACCCGATGTATCGGGACATGGATTCCATTTATAATCAACAGCTCATCATACATACAATGTTATTACCCAATTCATAGAGGTTGTTGATCCCTAATTAATCTCACTCTTTTATGAGTTAAAATAATGCACACTGCATATACATGTCCGTTATTATATCCGGGTTAAGAGCACAAGCATCTATGATAACAGAGGTGTTTGTTCTCTTATGTAGTCAGTACAAAGAGAACAACCTCAAGTGGTCCTGTTCAATACACACAAAGTGTACTAGTGTAAACCTATAGTCAAGATAGACTAATACCAGATTACACTACAACCTTTCCAATAGATTGTCCAAGTCCATCTAGGTTGTGAACTATTTATATACTCCATAGGGAACTGATAATATGATCTTCTGTGTGACACCACACACCATAGTATCTACAATATAGAATATCAGACATTTGCATTAACACTTGCAACAAATACAATATGCAAACATTTATCCATATGATTCTCATTCAAAATTTAAGGAAATAAGGTTACTAAAAAAGTGATACTTTTAGTATATAACCCTAACAATCTTCCACTTATACTCAAAGCATTGCTTTTTAGTATACTGTTACAGATCTCCCACTTATACTTAAAGCCATGCTGCTACACATCTGACTCTCATTCCCTCAACATGTCTATCAAAAGCCTTAGCTGGTAAGCTCTTTGTAAAAGGATCAGCTAGGTTGTCGGCTGATGCTATCTTGATCACATCAACTTTTCCTTTTTTACGAAATCTCGTATCAGGTGGTACTTGCGCTCAATGTGTTTGCCAGTCTTATGGGCTCATGGTTCCTTCGAGTTTGCAACTGCACCACTATTATCACAATAAAGTGTAATAGACTTAGGCGACCTAGGTACCACATCCAAGTCCAACATAAAGTTTCTGATCCAAACGGCTTCTTTGGCTGTCTCAAAGGCTGCCACATACTCGGCTTCCATGGTGGAATCAATAATATATTTTTGCTTGATACTCCTCCACACAATGGATCCACCTCCTAAAGTAAACACATAACCTGAGGTAGATTTCCTGGAATCCCTATCTGACTAAAATTCTGAGTCTGTATACCCCAAGGGAACTAAACTATCTGCCTGGTAAACTAGCATATACTTTTTAGTCCTTTTCAGGTACTTCAAAATATGCTTTATGGCAGTCCAGTGCTCTTGTCCTGGATTAGACTGATATTTGCTGACCATGTCCACGGCAAAGCAGATGTCTGGTCTCGTACATAGCATTGTATTTATTAAGCTTCCTACTGCTGAGGCATAAGAAACTGCCTTCATATTCTCTATCTCTTTAGGTGTCCCTGGACACTGCTCCTTTGATAGAGCAATTCCATGTCTAAAAGGTAAGAAACCTTTCTTAGAATTTTGCATACTAAAACGAGTTAGTATATTATCGATATAGGAAGCTTGGGATAAGCCCAACATCCTTTTCTTGCGATCTCGTAGAACTTTGATCCCAAGGATGTGACCTACTTCTCCCAAGTCCTTTATATCAAACTGTTTGGATAACCAGACCCTTACATCAGATAACACCTTCACATTGTTTCCAATGAGCAAGATGTTTTCCACATAAAGTACTAGGAACACCACCACGTTTCCGTCACATTTTCTGTATACACATGAATCATTCTGACATTGATCAAATTCATAGGATTTTATCACATGTTCAAAACATATGTTCCAAGATCTGGAAGCTTGCTTAAGTCCATAAATGGACTTCTTGAGCTTACAAACAAGATGCTCCTGGCCCTTTTCAATGAACTCGTCTGGTTGCTTCATATAGATGTCTTCCTCAAAACTTCCATTAAGGAAAGCTGTCTTGACATCCATTTGCCAAATCTCGTAATCGATATGAGCTGCAATAGATAAAAGAATCCGGATAGACTTAAGCATGGCTGTCTTGACATCCATTTTCTCTTATAGACCCACTTGTATCTAATGGCTTTTACACCAACGGTAGTTCTACAACCTGATTAGAATCTATAGATTCTATTTCAGATATCATTGCTTTTTGCCAAGACTCTGCATCTTTATCTTGGAGTGCTTCATTGTAGGTACAGGGATCATAATCTTGTTCCTCAGGGACGAAGTCTGACGACTCTCCCAAGAACATATATCTATCAGGTTGTATCACAACCCTCCCACTACGACGAGGCACTATGGTTGTGGTGTAACATTTGTGACACGTTGTGCAGTTATTTGTGGTTCATCCTCTTGTACTGTTGGTACTGAAGTACTTAGTGTCTCACGTCTCAATTCTTCTAGAACAACTCTACTTGTGGATTTATGGTTCATCACATAGTCTTCCTCTAAGAATCGGGCATTGGTGCTAACAATAACCTTCTGATCCTTAGGACTATAAAATAAACCTCCTTTCGTTCCTCTTGGATAGCCTACAAACAAGCGTACTTCTGTACGAGATTCCAACTTATCTGCTTTCCCATTCAGCACATGTGCTGGACTACCCCAAATGCGAACATGTTTCGGATTAGGCTTACGCCCAATCCATAGCTCTGTGGGAGTAAGAGGTACTGACTTAGAAGGAATCAAGTTCAAAATATAAGTTGCATTCTCTAAGGCATATCCCCAAAATGAATCTGGCAAATCCGAATAACTCATCATTGATCTAACCATCTCCATAAGAGTTCTATTCCTTCTTTCGGCTATACCATTCTACTGGGGCGTTCCAGGTGCAGTCAATTGGGATACAATTCCAGCCTCTGATAAATAATCCCTAAACTCTCCAAAGAGGTACTCGCCACCACGATCTGATCGTAATGACTTGATACATTTTCCATGACGGTTTTCCGTTTCAGCCTTATACTCTTTGAATTTCTCAAAGCACTCAGACTTACGGCACATCAAATAAATGTATCCATACCTTGAATAATCGTCAATAAATGTGATAAAATATTCAAAGCCACCTCTAGCTTGGATAGTCATGGGTCCACACAAATCAGAATTAACCAATTCCAACACATCTTTGGCCCTATACCCCTTTGTCGTAAAAGGCCTTTTTGGTCATTTTACCTTCCAAGCAGGATTCACAGACTGGTAGTGCCTCCACTTCCAATGAACTCAAAGGTCCATCTTCAACCAGTCTTTGAATCCTTCTTAGGTTAATATGCCCCAATCGTAAGTGCCAAAGATATGTTTGGTTCATACAAGAAGGTTCTTTTCTCTTATTTAAGTTAGATGACATATTATTCATTTTTGTAAGTTGCATTATGGACGAAATAGGATTAATGACATACAAATTATCAACCAATGCATCAGAACAGATAAAATGTTTATTCTTTCTAATAACAATATTGTCATTAAAATAAACTGAATATCCATCTTTAACTAACATAGAAACAGAAACTAAATTCCTTCTAAGTGAAGGTGCACAAAGACAATATCTCAATGTCAAAGACTTATTTCTACCAAAAGATAAAGTAACATCTCCTAATGCAACGACCGATACTTTTGGAGCATCACCCATGAACAAGCATATCTCTCCATCATTGAGCCGTCTGGTTTCCTGGAACCCCTGCAATATATTACAGACATGATTAGTGGCTCCTGTATCTACACACTAGGTGCCGGTAGATAACACCGCTAAATATGTTTCAACTACTAGTAAATGAGATATACCTTCTTTGTTCCCTTGTTTGAGAAGTGGACAATTAGTCTTCCAATGTCCTGACCCTTTGCACTTGAAACATTTGCCTTTCGACTTTTTCACCGCACCTTGAGGTCACATGCCCTTCTTTGCTGAGTTTGCCTATTTTTGAATGTTATTCTTCTTCTTACCGCCTTTTGGCTTCGAAGTAGAAGCCTTTTTAGAAACAAAAACATGACCACTCTGCCAAAAGAGAGATTTAGCATCATGTAGCTCTTTTGCAAGTTCTGCCAAACTATACAACCTTTTGTTCATGTTGTAATTAAGGCAGAAATTGTCAAAACTTTTAGGCAGAGTCCCGAGAATGATATCGACCTGGGATTCTCCATCGATTTTAGCTCCAAGGATCTCCATCTTATTCAGATGACCCATCATCTTGAGAACATGATCCCTTACTAGTGTACCCTCAACCATTTTTGTATTCATCAGACATTTCATAGCAAACTGTCTAGCTGATCTACTCTGATGTTCGAAGAGTTCCTTGCGGTTATACATCATGTCATAAGCAGTGGCAATGGCCTGATGCTGATGTTGCAGTACATTTGATATAGATGCCAGAATGTAACACCGTGCCATCTCATCTGCCTTTTTCCACTTCTTATAAGCCTCTTTGACCTCTTCATCAGAGTTAGCATCAGGCTTAGGTGGGCATTCCTCAACAAGTACATATTTGTACTCCTCAGCAGTCAGAACAATATCCAAATTACGTTTTCAGTCAATATAATTAGGTCCAGTAAGTTTGTTTTCTTTAAGAATCACCATAAGTGGACTGAAAGAACCCATTTTTGAAATCCTGAGAATCACATAAATAAAATTATGTAGGGCAAAAAAAAAACTTTTTGAATTGACTAAATATTGATTCCCTCAAAACAATAATAAAAAATTTACCAACACCTTGAACACCATGAATTTAGCATGCCACGATAGTGTGGACGTATACAAATTCAACTTTATTCAAGTAGGTTTTTCTTATTAATTTTACTATCATGTCAACATAACTTTATGACAAATAAAATTAATATGCTGGTCTTGCTCTGGTCATACAAATAATGGCAGTGACTCCGATGGGGAGGATACCATTATTTGTATCTAAGTGTATACCATTACTTAATACTAAGTTCATTACCTTGTAATGAGTTCCTTCAGATGGAGAAGTGAACACATACTAGGTAACTTTCTACAATTATCTCTAAGAAAGTTTGTACTGGTGATCTATAATTATACTCATCCGATATGGAGGAAAGCACTAAAGCCAACACACAAGTATAATTACATCACCTACAAACCAGTAATGGAGACCATAGGATTTATACTAAATAAATATCCTCTCCCACTTAGTTATTTAACAATGAGAGTTTTTCTACTAATTGATATTATGTCCATGTTGTTCATTATTAATGTAGGCTTGGTTTTTCAAAAAAAACAACCACACAATAATAAACATGCATAATCAGAAAAAGCAAAATAACAAAAATAAGAGAAAATATCCAAATATTATGGTCATCTTTGCTGCTCCGTCCTCAACTATCCGAATCCAAAATCTGGCGCTGCGCAGATCTATTCGGGGTTCGACCTGCCCGGTCAGGTCGCGGGGTTCGAGGCAGCGTCCCAATTTTTTTTTTAGTTTTGGTTGTCGATTCCTTCATCGAAAATCATCTGTCTGCCTTTGGACTGCTTAAAACCAGCATCTCGTCCGACGTCAGAAACAGCCACTACCGCCATCACGATTGATCAAAAATAATTAAAATTACATCAATCCTATGTCTCTCGAAGGAGTTCACACATAATCTAGATTGCAAAATTAAAATAATAAGCACGACCAACCCTCGTGATTTTAATAACATCCACAGCAACAACAACATCCACGACATATCTGTGGTTTAAACAACATAATCAAAAACATGCATTGGACCATAATAGTTGGATCTAAGATGCCTGCAAAACCGAGTTAGAACAGATCTACATCTACCAACTATTACACAGCGTAGGTTTTATTGGACAACATGGACGTATCAATCAATACGTAGATCCAAAGTGGCTCTAATACCAATTGATAAAACTGGAGATTCCCATGACCCTTCCTTTGGTGTGCGTATTGATCGACAGAAAGTTAAACAGATCTAATACGTGTTCTAACCCTTCGTAGACGAAAACTAGGGTTCACGAATTATACCTGCGGCGGAAAGGAGAAAAGTAATTCCTGGCAATCTCGAGCGGACGATCCCAAGACCTTCTGTACGTATTCCTTCCTCGAGTTGGACGTCGTGTGGGCGACTATCTCCCAACATTTTCTTCTCCTTGGCAGCCCTCTCTTTCTCTCCTTACGTGAATCACGAATTTAGAAAAAGTTTCAGATTTCTGATCGGTAATCTGGCGGCCAGAGAATAGAGGATATATATAGGCTACGGCAGGGACCATGAGGAAAAAATTAGGGTTAGGCCTCCTAACGGATCTGGATATCCCGTGTTCATCCCGAACACATAATTCAGGCCCATTAACAATAGCTCGGTCCACTAATGAGCTATTGTTGCACTACCTCCCTAATCCTAAATTATGTTTGTGGTCTCCTTTTATTATATGCTCATTTGGCTCCCTATGCTAAGATATCGTATGTTCGTCGATCAAATTAAGTTACTGACAACTATATTGATTCGACATCTTTTATCATTAAGTAGTACCGCTCAACTTTATTTGTCATGTCGGATATAATCCACCTGCAGGGTTTACATGACAATTCTTATGAGCTCCTTAAGGGGACATCATCAACCCGATGTATCGGGACATGGATTTCATTTACAATCAACAGCTCATCATACATACAATGTTATTACCCAATTCATAGAGGTTGTTGATCCATAATGAATCTCACTCTTTTATGACTCAAAATAATGCACACTGCATATACATGTCCGTTATTATATCCGAGTTAAGAGCACAAGCATCCATAATAACAGAGGTGTTTGTTCTCTTATGTAGTCAGTACAAAGAGAACAACCTCAAGTGGTCTTGTTTAATACACACAAAGTGTACTAGTGTAAATATATAGTCAAGATAGACTAATACCAGATTACACTACAACCTTTCCAATAGATTGTCCAAGTCCATCTAGGTTGTGAACTATTTATATACTCCATAGGGAACTGATAATATGATCTTCTGTGTGACACCACACACCATATTATCTACAATATAGAATATCAGACATTTGCATTAACACTTGCAACAAATACAATATGCAAACATTTGCCCATATTGTTCTCACTCAAAATTTAAGGAAATAAGGTTACTAAAAAAGTGATGCTTTTATTATATAACCCTAACAATTCTCTCATGGAACCATGCACCAACAACGTGGCCGAATATAATGCCCTATTAATCGGCCTGCAACTGGCAAAACAACTGGAAGTTGACTATCTAGAAGCTTACGACGATTCCAAGCTAATAGTTAGTCAGGTCCGAGGGGATTATGAAGTTCGCTACGAATATCTCTTCTCCTACCACAGAGCAACAATCAAGTTGGCGTCTACTTTTGCTGGATTCTTCATCGAACACATGCCTCGACTACATAATGTAGAAGCAGATGCTCTAGCCGGTCTTGCTGCTTCCTTGACCGTCTCTACTAATACTCAGCAGTCGATCACAGTGCCTGGTCGAGAACTATTCTGTGTGAAAAATGTCTTGCATATTCATCACAGTTACACAACAAAAATAAACGTCGATGTTAAAGACTGGAGATTTTTCTTCACAGACTATGTCGTCTATGGAATCCTTCCCAAAGACCCGAAGGAAGCAGTGTCTATCCAAAGACGATCCCTCAAATTTTATTACGACACAGCTACCAAGATGCTGTATCGACGCTCTTACAATAGACTACTGTTACGATGCTTATCAGACACAGAAGTCGAGCATGCACTCCGGAAGGCTCACAATGGAGTTTGTGGTGCTCATCAACCCGGCCCCAAATTACAAGTTTGCCTCAAACGAATGGGTTATTACTGGCCTACAATGATAGCAGATGCTGTTAAATATACAAAGAATTGTAGAGCTTGTCAGTTCCACGCCGATTTCATTCATCAACCTTCGGAGTTTCTACACCCGACAGCAGCATCTTGGCCTTTTGAAGCCTGGGGTATGGACGTCATAGGACCAATCAGCCCGCCATCCTCCAAAGGACATCGGTTCATCCTAGCTATAACTGATTACTTCTCCAAATAGGCGAAAACTATACCGCTCACCGAAGTGAAGACGTCAAACGTGATCAGTTTCATCAAATATTACGTCATCTACCGCTTCGGCCTACCTCGCAGGATCATCCATTACAATGGTCCACAGCTCGTAAGCCATGCATTCTATCGGTTCTACGACAAGAATTGAATCCAGAACGTAGCCTCTACTGCCTATAATCCAGCAGCTAACGGGCTAGCAGAAGCCTTCAACAAAAATATCATAAAACTTTTCAAGAAGTTCGTGTCTTCAAATAAGCACGATTGGAACGAGAAGCTCGGTAAATGTCTATGGGCCTATCGTACAACCGTTCGGACTCCAACAGGCAGTACGCCATTCTCTCTGGTTTATGGGAGCGAAGCAGTTCTTTCCCTAGAAATCCAGATTCCTTCTCTTCGAGTAGCCTTAGCCAGCGAGTTGATTACCGAAGAAAGCTACCGTCTGCGACTCCAGGAGCTCGAAGCGCTGGACGAAAAATACTTATTAGCTCAGCAGCGCATTGAGCTATACCAAGAACGCCTTTCCAGAGCCTTCAATAAAAAAGTGAAGGAAAGGATCTTCCAAGTCGGCGATCTGGTCCTAGCAGTGAGAAGACCGATGGTCATGATGCATAAAACAAAAGGGAAATTCCAGCATAAATGGGAAGGTCCTTTCGTTATAGAATCGGTGTATTCTAACGGGACGTACCGGCTAACCAAGCCCGATGGTGACTTGCTCATGATGCCTATCAATGGCAAGTTCCTGAAAAAATACTATGTGTAACCTCTTTTCGTTCATATATATTCAGTCATGTAAATATACAGTACGATGTTTATATGATTCAAAAAAAACTATCTGACTATTATCTGTATTTCAAGAGTCTTGAATACGCCCTGGATAATAGGTCCTCTAAATACTTTTCCAGTGGAATCATTTTCGTTTTTGACTCCGTCTAAACTCGGTTTGACGAAAACAAATCACGTCCCTATTACCTCTGAATTGTTTTCCGATAATTATTTCCCCAGCGGAATGATTAAATGTTTTGCCACGTCCACATAACCTCTAAGCAAAGCATTCATCAAAGATAGTCATGTCCACACTACCTCTTAACTATCCACTTCTCCCTAATGCTATATATCTTTCCACGTTCATATTACCTCTGGTCAGATATAGAACACCCTCTGCTATTACGTCCATATTACCTCAACTAGCAGCTTCATTCAACTTATTATCTATATTCGAATCATTCGAATATAAAATGGATAATAGGTCAACATAAATTTCTCTAGCAGAATACCCATCAGAAATATCTTTGCTACGTCCATATTACCTCTAGCATCGATATTTCACAAAACCACATTCACTTCTGAAAAGATTCTTTATTCAGTACTTAAACGTCTATCAAAAGACGGGAAAAAAGGTACAAGAGCCGTGACGGCCAAAAAAAAAGAATTACAAAAATCTACGGGATACATAGGCGGTTTATGCTGTCCCTCAGAGCAACAATCTCGGCTTCAGATTTTACAGCAGCTCGACGTCGTGCCTCTTTTTGACGAGCGGCTTCATCTTCAAAGAGGATCAGACTTTGATGCTCCCCCTCTAACCTCGCCAGCTGCTCTTCTAAATGGGCAAAAGTGGTGGCAGTCATGGCAGCCTGGGACAGATAATCCTCTTATTCGGATGACGTCGCCCTCAAGTCAGCTTTCAACTGCACAATGTGATTGTGTTTCTCGGTGATCTGCATAGCCAGCCTATTCTTCGAGGCAGCACGGGCCTCACTCGCAGCATTGAACTGGCCATACTGGTCAGCCAGCTTGCCAATCTCCTAGACGATGGCATCTTTCCTTACCGGGAAGGTAGCCTTCTCCTCCGCAAGAGCTCTCATCAAAGCGTCGTCCTCTGCACGGAACATTGAAGTCGGACTCCACTGCTTGATGTCTCGAAACCTGGCCACTTGATCCTCCAGGTCGTTCAGAACTTTCCTTAGAGCGTTGGCCCGCTCCTCATAGCCGACTATGCTCTCGAGGGCCGCTACCTGACATTCGGCCACAACCTTCATAGGACCGAAGGCAGCACTCCGATTCAAGATTCCGGAAAGCTTCATCTTCAGTACAGAGTAGAAAGCTTTGATAACTTCCTGGGCCATCTCTTCATCTTCAGTAGAGGTAGATGGAGAAGAGGAACACCTGACAAAAAGCTAAACTTGACAAGAAAATCCATTCCACCAGAAACCACTCCTGATTATCATATGTCACATCCATATTACCTCTGATACCGATAGTCTTCTGACTCGACACCTATACCCAATCCAGGATAAAAGACATGGTGTCAAGATCACAAAACCTATCACGACCATGTTACCTCTGTTGGGTTCTGTTTCAAAACTATTACCCGCACAACCGGTGTGTCAAAGGGCAATAGGTCCATGACCATATCATTCCAATCTATTTGCTCGCATTTTCGGATACACAAAGATCCAGACAGGTTATGTTATTGCACATGATATCACATGGGGGCCCATAAATGGGTGCACATGAATGTAAACATGAGGGCTCCATGAACATGAGAGTACATAAATCACGAGAGTGCACATGAATGCTGAAAGCACAGAAATACATGATGAAAGTGAAATACACATGACATGATGTATCCGATGCCCCCGAGGGGGATAACATCTCATGAAGGGATCCATATAGTACCAATCCGTGTTAACAATGTGACAGCATCAAGTAAAGTAATCTAGAGCATAAATGTAAATCCTATCAAGTATGAAACGGTGAGAGAATGTACTCGCCTGATATCCTGAGTATCCGAAGTGAATATACTGTCTGAGGAGAGGTATCTGACTCCTATTTAGAACAGCACAAGTCACAACATGTCTAGAATTGTAATATAGAATATTACAATGCATTCTACATGATATTTGGGTGAATCTAGACTAAAGTCAACCCTTAGTCAACTCTAGTCAACTACACTAGTCAAACTAGGTCAACTAGGTCAAGTCCTAACCCAGACAAGTCTCACTAAGCCTAACCATGTCTATCCTAGCATTCACACAAGTCGCAAAGCTACATAAGCTATCAAATATACATAATTTCATACATACATACATATATACTCAATGTACATATGGCATACATATAGGAAATCATATAGGACTATATGCCTATATACATATCTATATTGGCATACCCATATATGTTTACCACATTTTACATGTACAAATATATATAGGCAATCATACATATATATTACATATTATCATGCATGAATATGGATATTTATATACTATATATATATATATATAGAGAGAGAGAGAGAGAGTGACAGTGGTGTTTATGTGTGTGTACCATGTGTGTGTGTTTACAATGTGGGTGTATGTGTTTCAGTTTTCTGTGTAGCAGTAGTGTGTGTGTGTGTGTGTATATATATAGCAATAGTGTGTGTGTGTGTTTACAATGTGTGTGTATTATAGGTTCCCAGGTTAGTGAATGTGTGTGTGTAAATAGCAGTACATAGGGTGTGTGTTCTCAGGCTTCCAGGTTAGATGTGTGTGTGTGTATACAGTAGTATGTTCTCAATTTTTAGAGGGTGTGTGAGTTTGTATGTAGTAGCAGTAGTGTGTGTGTATGGGCATATAACAGTACATATCACAATTTAGATTGCATATGTGTGTGTAGATAGCTGTACATAGAGTGTTCTCAAGTTTTAGTGAATGTGTGTATACAAGTTCCCAGGTTTAACATCCATTTGTATTTCGAAAACCCAATAACCAAGCTAACATGAATCCCAAACAATGTAAACTTAATCTCAGACATAATATGATTCTAACATTGTAAATTTAACCACCTAACAACAGTAAAAACACAATTTGAATCTCAGGAATAATTCGACAGAACATGTATCAGACAGTTTAGGGGAAACACCAATTTCGAATTCAATTCACAGTTAATTATCCAATTAATTGGTTGGTAAATGTTAGTGCACATGTGTATGTGTCACACAAGTAATATGGTGTCCATAAAGTGGACACAAACGTGTCCAATACAAAACTAACACACGAGCACAGAACACAGTGTATAGCCTCGTGCACAAGTTCAACACGTTCGTAGACACGACACGTGTGTCCACGTGGTCACGTCCACGTGTAGCCTAGTACTAGAGGTACACACTGAACACAATACGAGGTGTCCACGTGTCCCCGTGTCGGTGTATGAGACGCGTATCAGCGCGTGTCTGTGCGCCTGTACGCGCGCGTGTAAATCCAGTGCACGAGCGAGAACGTGTCCGATATGACACTATACTTCGAGCCACATGGGGGTCTGGTTCGCAGACACTGCCCCCACGTGTCCTCGCAGTATTGGGTCGAACAACATTGTGTCGTATCCCACAGCCTAATCGAACAGCAGGGAAACCCTAGCTCTGCGCGCGAGCGTGTTCGTGTCTTTGTATGGACACGACACGACTCGAAAATCAACTCAGAGTTTAGGGAAATCAAAGAGCACATCAAAATTAATATTTCCAATCAAAAAAAATTCGAAAATAAAATAAAAAAGTTCTCAGAGGCATTTTAACAAACACTTGTAAATGGAAACTGATACGTGTCTGATACGGACACGAAACCAATGCAAAACTTCACCAAACACACACCACAGCTAGGGGACACCTAGATCTAGGCTACCATGCAAAGAAGTCAAGATTTAATGATAGTTTGAGATGTTTACCTATAGAGTATCAAACTCAAAGAAAAGCCCCAAATAGGAAGATTCCTCTTGCAAGTTAAAAGCTCCAAATTGTACAAAATCTGAGATTTCTCTCCATAAACAGCAATAGAGTATGATTAGGTTCTATTACAAGAGACTAGAGTAAAAAATGAATTAAAACGAAGAAGTTATGGATTGATAAAGAAATGCCAATACCTCTTTCTTGCCAAAAGTTGATGTGATGTAAAAGAGGCAAGAACTAGTAAGAGACATTAAATGGGGGGGATTCCCTAGGGGCCAATCATGTGTGGAAAGAATTAGGGTTAGGGTTGTGGCTATTGGGCTTGGGCCAAGTTTCAATGCTAAATGAATCAATCTCTAAGTCAAAAATCCATGCACTTAAATCACTAAATCTCTCTATGAAACTTGGTTCAAAATAAGTCAACTTGGGTCGACTTAAGTTAGACTAGGGTCCCTCCATGCTAATCAAGTCACCATATCTAAAGTCAACATCTAGGTTAGTCTCCATAGTCTCAACTAGCAAAGGTCAAAAATAACAAACATCACTCAAACAATTTATAATTAATTCCAAGAAACCAAAATGACCAAAATACCCATAGGCCAAAAATGATAAATAAAACATCATAATCACATGGTTAGGTTCTAGGTCAAGTAGTCCCTAGGGTTTCACTGGCAAAACTCCAAAATCACAAATTACCAATAAAATAGTTTTAAAATAATTAAAAATCACCAAAAATCATATCATGATTTAAATAGCATTATTAAAAGATTAAATTACAAAATTTTAAAATTACCCTCATTTAGAAAACTGGATGTTACAAGGACGCATAGGACACGGATACGTGTCATGCAAGCGCAACCTAACTCAACTTTTATATTTCAGCTCTGTGCCATATTGTGAGGATATCATCACAATTGATGATTCCACATTTATATATTATCCTAGATTGATTGGATCATGAGAATTATTTATACTTGACTCCTATGGTATGTTTAAGATGCGCCTTAGCGTCTTAGCAAATATTAATTGCCTATTGGTAATAATGATGGTAAACATAGCATAGTTAAATAAAGGTAATAAAATACATTGATTGTAGATGCTAGTTAGAGAGCATTGGGCGGGGGAGAATAACATGAATACCACCTATGAACTTCCACAATATAATAACAACAAAAGCTAATCAGAATTAGCTCTTTAGTAAGGCCTTGCGATTGAGTGTGTGAGGCTTAGCTCACTATCATTTTTCTACCTAATTTGATTAAAAAGATAGATTAGGTTTGTAATAACTTCATACCTAATTCGATTAAAAAGATCGATTAGGGCAAGTCATACTCATTTTCTCACGATATGAGAGGGCCGAAATCTAAGCACTGTGCCAACCCTGCCACAACCTGATCCCTGGTCACGGGATTATTGTCGAAAAATTAATATGTTGTGGTATTCAAAAGCTGTTCTCCAAATTGTATCTGCATCATATAGGCAAATTGGTTGTGATTGTGGTAGTAAATTTAGGTTGTTGTGATTGTAGTTGTTATTCATAAATTACTAAGATCTAGTTGTAGGAAAAATACTAAGGAATTCGCTAGAATAGAATCTAGTCTGAGTCATATTTTATGTTAACACTATACTTCCTCTGAATCAATTTATTAGTTCTTTTACTTTGGAATTTCAAAAATCCGTTCATCTCAGATATTCTCAATTTATTTTATTTTATTTCTTCATCCTTGATTTAGGGCTTGCATGTCGTTTAACAGCCACTACAAGGATAAGGGCTTTAGGCCACAAAATATGGGACGACCAAAAAAATTTAGTCGTCCAAACTAATCTTTATAGACTAAAAAGTACAATTGCCACCTAAAGTCCACCAGATTGGCAAAAATAATTGTAAACTCTCTTGCGACTATTAAATAGTTTAGGCCGACCAATAAGTTATTCGCAAGAAAACCCTAAGACGAATAGGAAAATATTTCTCATCTAAAGTAGTGCAGAAACATTGAATTTTACACCAAATTTTAGACGATGATGAATATTTTTTAGGCGATAATTTATTTAGTCACAACATGTTTTGGCAAAAACATTTATGCTAACCCAAAATGCTTTTGCCAGAAATAAAATAACTTAGTGGCCAAAAGATGTTAAAGATATTGTTACAAAAAAATATAGGCCAAGTTGAAACTAACTAAAAGAAAAATAATATATACAGAATACAACAAAAAGCTTATTGACAGTTTTAAAATGACAAAAACTTAATGTTTTTCATTAGGGCACCAAAATTTTAGCATTCTAAAATATATTTCCCCCTAAATTCCTAAAGCTCAAAGCTTCTTCTTTGCCCCCTTTTTATATCAGCAAGGGGCCTCTCCTTATTTCCCCATTTATTCTTCTGTATCGAGCGCTGAATTCAAGCCCCTCGCGGCCTCCATCTCCACGATGTTAGGTTCGGTTGACGGTGAGGGGTCGGCCCGGTTTTCTTAGGTCAGTGGTATTAGGGTGCACGGGACGTGACACATAAGGATCTTTGGCATCGGGTCAGCTTGGGAGGAGATCAAGGCTGACGAGGGGATTGGCTCGGGTCAAGGGTTGAAGTCGGATGGCGAGGCGACAGGGAATGGGCGGTTTGGAATGAGATGAAGAAGGACGTCAGGGCCTTCGAATGGTTGGCGGCCTGGTTGTCTTCTCCTCCCACTTCCCCTCTGACCTTGCTTCCTTCTTCTACATGCGTTGCTTTGGCCTCTCTTCCAACAACTTGACCTTCCCTTTCGTCCTCTAGGCATGCGCCTGCCTCTGTGTCCGCATCCATACCCACGTCCTCAAGTCCATCTCCGACGACAACGTCTACGTAAAGAAATATATTGTCTTGACTAGTGCCGGCATCTTGTTTGACAAAATGCCAGAACGAAATGTCATCTCAAGGTTTGTAGATCCATTTTCTTCTGTAGTTATATAATCACAAAGGTTTATTTGAAATGTATTGTACAGTTTGGTCTTTTTTCTCACAGATGGCTTCAAGCAGAATTATGCATGGGAGAGCCTGTTGTTCATTGTTGCGGAGTATGGGTATGTTGATAATTGAGATTTGAGACCTAATTTTCAAATAGGAGAATTCTATTGTTGTATTGTTTAAGAGTCTCTACTGACTTCTGAACCCTTGTACTCTTTTGTAGACAAGGCCAGCCCTCACACCAGGGCTGATAAATGAAGCAAGTTACATTGACATAAATGGTAACACAACTATTTTTGACAGTTTGAAGAACAACCATAAAGTGAGCTTTGATGGGCGACATTTTTCCTACAAGGTAACCACTTTTGTGTCACATACACATACTGATCGTCTGAAAAAGTGTTCTGTATTTGTCATAACATATTACATTTTTACAATTCATTTGCAAAGGTTGTGCTCATGTTTCATTTACGAGGGTGTCATGGATAAAAAAAGGTTTGGTGCTTGCATTCTAGAGGACTTGGGTTTGCGCCATGTAAACAACCTCTCCATGAAATAAGAATAAGGTTAGGTTGGGTTTGGTATTTGCTGAAATTTATCATAAGCTGCTTACAAAAGCACCCCTCCCTGTTCTCTGAAGCAACCCCAAATAGGCAAAATCTTCTCAAAAAATAAGCAACCAGCTCTTACCAAACAACTCTTGCAAAAGAAAGCAACTACTGCTCAGAAAAAGCAGCAAAAACAACTTAAATAAGCTGTAGCAAGCCAACCTAACAAGGTTGCTTTCAAAAAAGAAAAAAAATAAAGAGCTATGGCTTTGTCTGAACCATTCATGTTTTAGTTCATTGGTCATATGTGTATTTAGGTTTTCTCCTGAGATAAATTTTCTTCTTATTTCGATTACTACGTTTCAAGACTGAGCTAAATATTGTTAAATCCTACTGTACCTAAAAGGCATAAATTATGAATTGTAGAAAATGTTATCCAAATAGAATTACCAACCCCATGATCTTTTGTTGTTAAGGTTCCCCCTTATATGGTCTTTTGGAAAAGCTCAGCAGAGATTGGAATTATTATGATGTAATTAACCCATGCACCGTCTTTTGCATCGATATGAATTTAACCCTACCAATGTCTTTGCCTAGGTTGACTATTGCTCATGTTAAAAGCCACCTACAGGTGATGAGTTAATTGATGTATATCTTGTAAATGCTTTGTTCATGTATTATTATTGTTTATTCTTGTCTATGACAAACATCGAGTCTTGTATTTTCCAGCCAATAAATATAGTTATTCTATTAAAACAAAAAGTATGTTGACTTTCCCGTCTTATTGCTTGCTTTCAGAAGCACAGGATGTCAAATTTTGTCTTGGAGACGTCTAATAGTAAGCCACTTTCTATTTTACGTAAATTTTGCAAATGCTACCTTGTTTATATTTAACAATTATGGCATTTCAGGAGGAAAGCCTGAGAGTAGAACGATATCTAAAATTATACTGAATTTCTCTGTTGCATCGTAAGTTATGCAACACGTCTAAATCTAACAGTCTTTTTTAGCTTCAATAAAGTTGCCAATATAAAATCTTCGGTTGTCAATGATTAGGTAGGATAAGAATAATTATATGTCTCTTGATTATTTTAGACCAAAAAGCTTAGACAAATTTCATATTATACATTCTTCTCTAAAATGTGTTGTCGCTTGCCAAATAGTATTTGCAGCTCTTTAGAACAAATAGTGTTTGCAAAGATAATTGTGATTTAAGTTTTTTTTCTACAAAAACATAGTCACACACCTTGTTTGTGTCTTCGTAGAATAGTTCTTAAAAAAATCATTGGCTTTAAGTTTACACGTTTGTATTGGCCCCTTCTTATTATCATATTAGTTGTTCCTTCTGGTCATGTCTTCCGATTACAACACTATATTGAAGTATATAATAGCATAGTTAATATGTGTATTACTTTTCAAACCAGGTTGAAGTTATAAAGAAGATTTTTTAATACGTAGCTCAATTGAGAAGGGTCAGCAAGGGACATGGTAGGAACATAAACAAAGACTTCGCTAGCCTATTGCCCATAATCTTAGTTTTATCGTCCTTGACATGGTGTCAAATATGTTTCGTGGTCTTTTCTGCAGGGGTTTGGCATTTTGATCAATCACTTCTTGAAGAGCATGTTGCTTGAGGATATGAGAAGGAACATGTTGGGGTTGGGTTTAGAACTATGTATTTGTTTAAAGGGTCTTGTTTGTCCATTTAAAACCTCAGCAGTTGTTTGTCCATTTAGAATTACAAGAAAAATACCTTATTTAAAGGGCTGATGATATCAATGTTTCGATGGTTGTTTCAGTCATAGGACTATTAAAACAACTGTTGAGGTATTCCTCTTAATCTCAGTTAATTTTGTAGTGTTAATGGTAACTTTCTATACTATAAACAAAGCTTGTCCTTTTCTATTTTGTAGGCATCATCTTCTAACAGATGATGAATTACGTCCATTATATGATTTATTTCTTGACGAACCACCCATGATTCGTCATGCACTTGGTAAACTAGTATATGATTACTTAATTGCACAAAACATTAAAAAGCTCTCAATCAGGTTCAAAAGGTATTCTCTTTTATAACTAAATCTCTAATTGAAATAATTTATCCTTCTATTCATTACATGCATCAGTTATTGAGCCAAATATCTCCAGGTGCAAATACTATGGGAATTTCTTGATGATCTAATCTTGAGTGCTTACGTAATTGATGATGTTTGGGATGATATAAAGGCCATGATAGTTAAAAAAAAAAGGCCATTATAGTATATTCCTCAATAACTCATGCTTTAGTTGTACTATTTGATAAGATTTGGTTCATTTTACCTTACTCTTGAACCTTTATACAAATAATTTTCCTTCTATATATGTTTTTTCTACAGGACTAGAAGTGTATTTTATCTATGCTCCTGATTGTTTTCGAATCACGACCTGATGCCTTAGTTCAGGTATTGCAAAGCTATGTATTTTTTTTGTCCCATTTCATATATACGCATCATTTGGTACATTCTCCTGTATCTTAAATACCCTCAAACTATTTTTTTTGCTCTACTTATGCAAGATAACCCTCAAACTAATTTTTTAGCTCTGCTTATGCTAGATATTCCTAAAACTGGATGTCAGCCAGATATCAGTCATCTATCATACCTTCTCAAGGCTACATTTGTAATTATATTAAAAAAATTGGGTTGACAGATACTGGACCTATCTAGAAGCATTGACTCCACTCCTCCTTTACAGATGCATTGCGTTAGGATTAAATTTATTTAAACTTGTCAAGAAATCAAACTCATATAAAGCACATCGATTGGAATTTTGAATCTTATTTGGCACCAAATTCGGAGTGTTCACCAATAAAACTTCTAATATACTGTTTGTCCCATGTGCTTAGCTTCAGATTTTGTTCAACTTTTGACAAGTCATATTTCATATATTCATGAGTTATTCATGAACAGTTCTCTATTTTTGTATATGATCAACTTAGTGTAGATGGTGAGTTGTCTAATCTTCTTGGAAAAATCTTGTAGAGTTCCTCGTCTAGTAGAAAAACTGGTGGGTCGATAAATCTCAGGTTGTCACTCAAGAAAAAGGCTTTCCAACTTAAAGCAAGAAGGGAAGCTTATTGAACCAAAGAAAGAACTTTAGAGGGCTAAAATTTCAGAAAAGTAAGTGTATAATACCAGGAAAAAAAGGAGATAGGATAGATTACCTAAAAAGTCTTGGCTATTAGCTTGCATGAAAAAAAGGAGATCGGATAGATCCCCCTAAAAGTATATATATACCCGACCTGTTCCAATATGACAATTATCCATGTATTGCGGCATTAGTGGATTCGCTGATGTGAATGCCATTTGTGTTTTTGCTGTCTCTTGGAGCCCTGACATGGATATCCGATATTCTTATTGTATCAGACTTTAGATATGTTAAAGAGCATCTGATGTGCATTCTTGACGGTCAGGCCCTTCACCCTTTCGAAAATTGATCTTTATAAGAAAGAGAATTGTAAATTATTGGTCAGGCCCTTCACCCTTTAGGAAATTGACGGTCAGATTTTAAACGACTGTATCTATTAAACAGTTTCTGATTTAATATGAGTAATAGGTTTTACTGGTTTCAGGTTAGTTTTACTGGTTCAACTGAAGTAAGATGGTTGATGATGCAAGCAACTGTAAAGAGGCATTCGAAGCATGCATCGCTTAAACTCGGTGGCAAGTCCCTGTCATTGAATTCAACAATGTTGATACAGAAATAGTGTCCATTTAGCCACATTTCACAACAAGACGCTCTTCCTCTCCCTACAACTCAATACTAGAAGCAGTGGGGCGTATCATGGACGTTACCTAGATAGAGTTATTTTTTCAAAGAAATGATGGTGGAGGAGCAAGCTTGTACATATATGGATTGAATGATATTTAATTCGAAAAATGTAAGATGTTGGTAGTATGTATTTTTGGTATTGGATTGTACGTATATGGATTGAATGATATGTTTAATTCGAAATGAATGCTTTAGTAGTTTCTTAAAGTGATATCTTGAATATATATTTGTTGTATTTGGGATGGATTAACTTTTTTTTAAATCGAGTAGAAATCGAGCAGTATTGAAAAGTACTTGATTATTGATCGAGCAATATTATTTTTATAACATTTTAAAAATAAGTGTTATATATGTGTATCCCATTTATAATGCTTGAAAAATAAGTGTTATATATGTGCATCATATTTAAAACACTTTGGAAAATAAATGTTATATATATGCATTCCATTTATAACGCTTCGAGTAAAAAGTGTTGCATATGTATATAACATTTATAACGCTTTTAAAATATTTATAACACTGATATTTATAACACTTGAACGCTACCTAAAAAGCGTTATACAAAGCTATTTATAATGCTTTTTAGTAATCATAAAAAGGTAATTTTGTTGTAGTAGTTTCTTAGGCGACCAATGATAGTCGCCACAGACTACCTTTGGCGATCAATAGTAGTCTCTACATACTATTTATTGCGACCAAGTATAGTTGTCAAAAAGTGTCTTAGGCAACAAATGATAGTCATCACACACTACCTATTACGACCAATCATAGTCACCACCAACCACCTTGGGGGACCACTGATAGTTGCTACAGACAACCTCTTGCAACCAAATGTTGTCACCATAGACTACCTTTGCCAACCATTTTAGTCAACAAAGGTATTGGCGCATCTTTCCCTCCAAAATAATCCTATACCCTAAGGCGACAACGCCTTCTTGGCTAAAATTTTGGAATGACAAAGATATTTTCTCGCAACAGTGTAGTAGCCAAAGATCTTTTGCAACTAAAATGCTTAATTAGTTGTCCCTTACTTTGGGCCAGGAGCCTGAGGCGACGATGTTTGCGACCAAGAAATCTGGTGACGATAAACCTTAGGCAACTAATTTTGCATTGAGGTGACAAAAAACTACTAGTCGCCTAAAGCCCTTTTTCTAGTAGTGAGCCTAGTATTGTTCACTAGTTTTATAGCAATATTTTAAAGGAAGCTGCCTTCAATTATTGAAGTACATCTGGAGACAAGAACATGATGCTACCATTGAAGATGATTATGTTGGAATCAAATTTCTTCTCATCATCTATTTAAGGTATTAATGTATTTTATGTATATTGGGTTAAAGGTTATAATCGGGTAGAATAATAAATTTCTCTATTTATAGTTTAGAATATCCTGTAATCAAATTGTTAATTAATACATTATGTACCCTGTGACCTGTTGTAATCCTATCCTAGAACTTTACGGGCGACAATTACGAATATAGATACTGGAGTATTCGTATGACGCGTAGCCTGGGGATAGTGTTACGTACTCGGCTCACCGTATTTTGGGAGCGGAACGTGACACGGATACATTACTAGACTCATCCACCATCAATGAGAAAAAAAATCATTTTGAAACTCTTCAAGTATATTTTGCATTTGTGCAAAAAAAGAGCAATATCTTTTTAAATGTCCGGAATAACCATTTGATGACTTTTTTGGAGCATTTCTAAGAGCAATATTACGAATAGAATCATTTCAATCAGCTGTATACTTAATCATTTCAAGAAAAATTCCTCCATTTGTAGAAGCTTCGGTCTCATCATGGCCACAGAAAGATAACCCTTGGTGCAACAAAAATCTACAAGCATCAATTGAAACAAATCTGATATTCATTTTTCACAATATCTGATTGTCTATGAAGAGCAACCACAATGAATTGCTCTTGTCTCATTAGATCCTCACATTTCTTCAGTGACAAATTATGATCACTATTAACCAGACCAACATGTGAATCTAACCTCTCTGTTTTGCCCCACTACTACCTTGATTGCTAAATTGATCCAGCCTAAACAAATAGCAACACAAGCAATACGTTTTGTCTTCTTTCACACTATACTCTAGCCAATTAGCATATTGATTAAACCAAACATGATTAAATCGACGCCATTTATTTTTAATCATTTTCTTGGGAAAATCATGGCCATAGGGTTGACAAGGCCCCTTTAGCAAGTAAGCTCTTCTAATTTTATCAATTTGGTTTAGGTGATATTCAAAATTTTTCCTTTCTGTCGGATCTGAAAGGAGGCTATTCAAATAAACAATTTCTTTACTAGCTGAAGTTGAAGAACAAGGCTGTTGAGGACTATTAGATGCACCCTCCCCTGAACTTCCAGTTCTAGTTGCATTTTCATGTGATAATTGTTGTTGAAAAAATCTTTCAATATTCAGACTTCCATTTCACAAATCAATTCTGCAAATACAGACATAGACATAATTTCTCAATTAAAGATTTCACAAATTCACTAATTTAATTTTGAAATAACTTAGTTTTGACCTAATTTGATTTTGAAATTTACCTTTGTAGTTTGTTTTTCTTCCAACAACAGCTCTCCCAACCTCCGTCCTCTACTCCTTCGAACTTCAAGCCTTTCAAAACTACTTTCTTCCCGTAGCAGCAGCCAACATATTTTTATTTTTTTAGTGGAGCTGCCGAAGAAGTAGAGAAAGAAAGGAAAAAAGAAAAGATAAGGGTTACTAGAGTGGAGTGGAAAGAAGAAAAGGCTTATGGCGTGGTTGTTGTGAAGTGGTGTGAAAACATGTGTGGGACCAGCCGCATGTGATGATAGTGGTGCAGCTATTGCTGACTGCTTCTTCCATTTTTTTTGTCTTTCAATTATTTCTTTCACTTGGGGCCCACCACCAGTGTTGTTGCCACCCTCGATTCCAGTAGAGATGTTTGCTGCAACCCACACAAACGGCTGCCATAATAATTTATTTTTATTTAGGGGGCCCGCCCCCAGTGCCACCCTCCCCCTCCTCCCACCCCTGGTGGAAAGAAAAAAGGACTTCTGGCTTGGTTGATGTGAAGTGGTGTGCAAATTTGTGTGGAGCCCAGCCGCATGTGGTGACAGTGGTGCAACTTTTGTTGCTGGCTTCTTCCTTTTTTGTCTTCCAATTTTTCCTTCCAATGGGGGCTCACCCTCCATTCCAATAGAGTTGTCTGCTGCAACCCACAGAAACTGCTACGCTAATAAAAAAAATTATTCCACTGGGGGTCCCACCCGCTAGTGTCCCCTATCACCCCCAGTTTTCAAGAACAGGAGTATTTTGGTCATTTTTTATTTTAGAATATTTTTTGATTTATTTTATTATTTATGATATTGTTTTGGGATTATTTGAGTCGGGTTCGAATTTCAACTCAATCCGACTTGTATCGGAGACCCGAGATAACTTTGACTCTAGTGGAACCCACTCATTAGTTAGGCATGGCCCACATATGACAATATTTAAGTTAGTATGGTTAGACTAAATTTCATGACTAGCTAGGTTGGATTAATTAGATACTCAAACTAGACTAATTTAGCCTCAAACTAAAACCTAATTTAAATAAAACAAATAGGAGTCATTAGAGGGCATTTTGGACAATCTAAAATGGGGACACCTATCCATTCTTGGCTGGCCATGAAGGGGGGATGAGTCACCTATTGTTCATTCTTAACCACAAATATTTCTCTCGCTTGTTCTTCCCCAAATTTGAGAAGAGCCTTCATTGATTTCATCCCCAAATCAATCTATTCCTCTATCAAATCTTCTTCTTCCCTTCTCTATTCAAGCAAGTGGAGAAGCTAGCCAAGTTTGGGAGGTTTTGGCTTTGGTTCGTGTCCATTTGGAGATCCCTTCGTGTCGGTGTCGTATATGAAGGAGTTCCCTTGAATTTTATCGCCCGGAAGGTAAAATCTACCCTTCAATCCTATATGCATATAGGATTATTTTGAACCCATAGGAATGACCCCCATAGTTGTGTCTCCATTTGTGTCCATTTCGTGTCCATTTGAAGTTATTAGGAGTGTCCTTGATGTGTTGTTGTGTCCATATGGAAAACCCCCAATATTGGACACACTTGTGTTTAAATAATTTAATACATATTTTAATCTTAGATTTTTTATATGTTAGAGATGTGTTATTGCTTCTTTACATTTTTCTTCATGTATCAAAATGTATCATAATATATATTCAAGTATTTATATTATCGAGTGTGTGTATATATATATATATATATATATATATATATATAAGCAATAAGCATAAGCAGCCATAAGCGGGCAACAGCAGCAGCAGCTTTCAGTAAGAAGCAGCAGCAGCAGTTGCAGTAAGCAGTAGCTTTTCAGCATATATATATATATATATATATATATATATATATATTTATTTATTTTTTTTTAAGCAGCCATAAGCAGGCAACAGCAGCTTTAGTAAGCAGCAGCAGCAGCAGTTGCAGTAAGCATAAGCAGCAGCAGTTGCAGTAAGCAGTAGCTTTTCAGCAGTAGCTTTTCAGCAGCAGCTTTTCAGCAGTAGCTTATGACAGCTTTTTAACCCTTTTAACCATTAGTTTTTAACCCTTTTACCTTTAGAAATTAGCCCCTTACATTTAGCCATTTCCCTATATTAGTTAGCCCTTGTTAGGTAGAGTTTGCTACGAAGTTGTTAGATAATTATTAGTTAGAATTGTTAGTAGATGTTAGCTTATATGTTAATGTTGGTTAGGATATGAGATGTTAGATTTGAGAGTTGTGGGCCTAGTGGAGTGTGCTAGAGAGTGAGGTTAGTTAGTATCCTAAAAGAGCTAGTGAGTGCGATACTCTAAGACACTAGGAGTGTGGAGGGGTGAGCTAGTATAGTTAGATAGTGTTAGGAGGGTGGTATCTCAAGATACCATAGGGCGTCTCATGATACCTTAAGGTAATATTGAGAGTGACCAACATGGGGATAAGATTGACTGGTTGTGCTAGATACCTAGATTTCTGGGTTGGTAATATCTAGATAAGTTAGTATCTAGTTACCCTAAGAAGCCTAGGTCAGTCTACCAAGGTTATGAAGGGTTGCCTTTGTATCGGGGCTAGGTATTGGGAATACTTTGTAAAGGGTAATAGGTAAGGTTAAGGTAATTACCTAGAAGCTAAGGTATGAGTCTAAGGTGTTAGGATATGGTTAGAAATTGATTGTCTTGGTTGGTAATTGTTAGGATTAGTGCTCTTAGACTAGTTTTGAACTCGGTTGACCGTTTTGACTAAAAGTCAACAAAAGTCAACCGAAAGTCAAACATAGCCTAAAAGTGACTAGAACTTGACCGGACTCAACCAAAGTTAACCAGTTGACTGAAAGTCAACTGTTAGTCAACATTTGACTAGTTTGACCTAGGGTTAACCTAGGGTTGAACTAGGGTTGACCAGAGTTGACCAGTTGACCAAAAGTAATCTGTAAGTCAACCTTTGACCCAGATTGACCTAGTTTGACTTAGATTGATTTCTTGTGACCTTGTTTGTTCTAGTTTGGCCCAGTATGACCTAGTATGACCTAGTTTGGACCAGTATGACCTAGTATGACTAGTTTGGCCCAGTATGACCTAGTTTGACCTAGTTTGACTTAGACTTGCATATCATGACTTAATTAGCTTCCCTTTCATTATTAAACCCTATTTTGACTTATGGTATCTCATCTTTAGGTCTGTAATTACTCTGAGCATCTGTTCACCTTATCAACTCAGGACCACAGTCGAGTACATTCACTGATAGTTTTTATTATTTTGATATCTGCTATATCCGATTCAGTTGTAGTGACTTACTTGATTTCTCGACACGATGGTTCATGGACTAATATACGTCGGATCATGACATGAGATGTTGTTCCTAGATTTTCTTGGCATATAGGCTCATTTCCTGTCTTATTTCCTGTACTTGTATAGACACCGATTCCTGAGAGGGAGTAGCTATCCTCTTAGGGAATCCCTTGTCATGACGTGTCATGTCCGGATCCATTATACTATTCAGAGATGGAAAATTATTAGGGGCTATGTGATCAATACCATCTTGTCATTATATTCTTGTGCTTGTGCCACTCTCACCTCACGTAGGGTGTAGCGAGATCTTATTCCTTATGCTCTTTTGTCACGACCCGGTCCCAATTTCTTGGGTCGAATCGGATCATGCCCAGCCTGCACCGTTGTTGAGACGGCGGCAGTAAGCTGTATCACTCATGCAGATAATCAACAACACAGACTAATTGCCACAACTTAATATTTCCGATAATTAAAACTTGTCCAACAAAAGTTACTACTGATAATAGAAATAGTCTTTTCAAACAACAACTGGAAATAGAAAATGACAACAGCTAAAAGATAGGCTCGTCATCTTCAGCATCATCTGGTAGCACAGCTGGATACAATTCAGGATCATAATAACTACTAATCAGTAGCTCTGCATCATCAATAGAACCTAAAAAATGTAGTCTCCAGTCAGAAGAGAGCAAAGTACAATTCATGATAATTTAACAATTGAAATAATAATATAGTTATGTACTTCTAAACAATTTAAAATAAATAGTTTTCCAGCAGTTAAAACATTGTGATGTGAATAGGCAATGAATATGACCGGATTGGGTTGTACAGTTGTATCCTATTGATACGATATTACTTATTCCCATGTGAATGAGGGGTAAGCTAACACAGTTATTATACTATTTTGGATGTGGTCATACTCATTACACTACTCCTCCAGTACCCAACAGTTAATCAGTCAATGCTCTCAGAGAGAGAGTTCCGTGTTGCATCATGGTTTAAACTTGCAATAAAACGATTACTAAATAATTATAAACTACCATAAAATGTACTTGCCTTGGTTTGACTGGAATGAGGGTAATGTCTCCGAGATGAATTTCAAACTTGTCCTCGAAATCCTACAATCGAGAAGTCTGCCTTAGATTTCAAAGGTTGTCATGCTAGATGTGCTAGTTACAATCTCTAAATTTGTCCTAGTCAATTTTTAATCTTTATTATACTAACACAAACAAAACTCGATTATCTAATGTGTTACATTTAATTATGATGGAAAGATCATTTTATATTTAATTTCGGAAAACTTTGTATTTATCGGTTTATTGGCAAAACTTGGTATTTTATAATTTATATAATAAAACTACATTTTTCTTTAAATGAGAAGAACATGAATTTCTAAAATGTTATAATTATTTATCATTTCTAAATTTTTACATTTCCGAACAAAATCAGAAAAATACGAACACATTACTAGCTATTACAAAAATTAGCAGAAATAAATGGGCTTATGCCCTTACAAACCATTTTACATGAATTTAAATAAGAAGAAAACTTTGGTTAGTCTCTAAAAATTATACTACAATTTAATTACAAAATAAAATAATAATTTAAATTAAATTGAATTAATTTACGAGTCTCAGATATTGGTCCAATCGTCAAAATAGTTAATGCCTCAACGTCCGGTAAAACCGGTTTCGTTTGCATTTCGCTAAGGGCCCATTGACCGGTACGGTCGTCGCCCAAAAATCTAATTAATAAATTATTTCTGAAAATCCATTTGAATTTATATAAATTTTATAAAAATTTGGACAGCATCTCCTCTGTTTTTGGGACAACCCAAAACTGGAAAAATGCTCCAACAATTCCAACAAATATCCCAAACCAGGGAACCACAAAAATAATTTCTATCCATAATAAAAATCCAATTCACAGAACATTTCCGAAGGAAATTCAGAAAATACGAAATGAAATCGGAAAACCCGAAATGAACTTCGAAAAACCGAAACTCCTCGAAAATTCCAAAACCAACAGAAACACTCAAAGAAAAATCAGCAACAGAACCACTTCTGAAAAGATTTCGGAAAGTCCGAAACCCAAACCGCAAAATTAGCCGATTCCCGTTACGGGATCGGGAACCGTATTATCATCGACAATATAAACCCAATGGACAACTACTGAGATTAACAGAGATTACCCAAAAACATGATGACAGAATCCGAAGGGTAGCCTCGGACTCGGAACACGCCGTCACAGACTCTGAAGTCTCCGGACAGCGTCACAGAGAGCACTACGAAAGCTACGGACAGCGTCGCAGAGAGCATGGACAGCACTAAATCTGAGGCGGAAAGCGATCCACGAAAACCGAAACAGCAGATCGGGAAAGCCGGGGCACGTGATAGCCGGATCGGAACACCACGAATCGGTCTGGATGGGTGACACCGCGGCTGCGGGGACAAAATCGGTGCCGGAGGCGCGCACAGGGGACGGGGCTTGGTCGCCAGCGGTCGACCGGCCGCGGGGACAGCGGCGGAGGCCGCTCGGTCGGGATCGGCGCCGAAGTCGGGGCCGATGGCGAGGGACGCGGCGGTGGAGAGAGTCGTCGCTCGAGAAGCTCGGGGCGCCGGTCTTAGGCGGAGCTCGGGCTCGGCTAGGGCTGGATTGGAGATTAGGGATTTGGGGAAAGTGAGGGAGAAAGATGATGAGTGTGTGAGGATGGTGAAGGAGGATGGGGGTTTTATAGGGAAAGGAGTATAGGAGTTATGGGAAGGGAAAAATAAAGGGGTCGCCGGCCGTTACGGGAAGGGAGAGGGGTGGTCGGTGGTGGTTTAGGGAAGAAGGGAAGTCGGGTCGGTTTCTTGAGGAAAATAAAAGCCTCCAGTACTAAGTAACAGAGAAAAAGATTAAAAAGGAAAGTAATTCCTTTAAGAAAGAAAAATATAATTATAATTATATATAACTTATGATTTATATACGAAACCGAGATCAATTTCAGAAACAAATCCGAGTCGGGTTCGGGATTCGGAAACGAGTTCGGGTCTGGGTCAGCCAAAACAAAAATTCATGATTATTTATTTTAAATTTTATAATTTTCTATTTAAATAATAATAATAGTAATCTGGCAAAATATTAATTAGCAAACACACAATTTAATAATTAAAATAAAAAAAAACCGAATTTATGGGTTTCACATCTTTATCCAGGTTGGCCGGCATGACCCTTTCCAGTGATTTTTATGTGATTGTCGAGCCAAGTGGATAGCATGTCCTGTTTCCCAAGCCGATCATATAACGCTCTAATAATTTATGGCACATTTTATATTTATTTTATTACATCATATATCCTACTCAGTTCTACATTCAGTACTTTTCTCTCCATGTTATGATATTCAGTACTCACATTCTGTTATATATTTTCTGTTGATTTTGTCTTGTATTTCATTATACTGTCTCTTATAAAATTTGTCAATTTATATGAAACTGCTATTAGTGTTTGTAATTGCTCACTTTTTTGACAGAATACCGTTGATATATTACTGAAGATTCAGAGGCAGACTGCTCGACCTACTATGGGGTCGGGGCAGATGGAGACTTAGGCCAGGACTGTGACCTGGCAGTTGAGTCACTAGATTTTGCATACCTTGACTAGTATAGCTTAGTTAGGTTCGCCTGGACTGCGATCTAGGTAGTACTTTCAGACTGTAGTTTTTATATTATATTTTGAGATTCTGTGATGTGTTTATATCTCTGGGCTTGTGTTGGATCTTGAACTCTTTTCCAGTTTTCCCTTCTATCATATTTTTATTTTGTGCTATCTGTCCTAGTGTTATTCTTGTGATTGATTTATGCCATATTATACCTCCGTGCGAAAATGACAGGTACCCTTATATTTTGTCTAGTTGTAGTTTTTATAGACGATCTATACAGTGTTCTACCACCGATTCTGCGGCGTAGGCTAGACGTAACTACGTACTCGTGCCCCTAATCAGGGTGCGGGTCGTGACACATTTTTGTGGTGGCCCATGCAGGTCGATGTCGCAATTAGTGCGATCTCGTAATGGTGCTCGACTTAGAGTACTAATTATGAGCCTGCGACTAGGACATAGGATCTAGGATATGATAGGAGTTACTCAATCATATTTTAGGAAAATTATGATCTTTTGATTACCATGACAACTCTTCTTGCATTGAATTCAATTGTCCTTCCTTGATATTCTTTATCATGTGCCATATTGATTCCTTGTTTCAATCTATCCTCAGGATGACGATTACTGGCTCTCAGGTAGCAGGACTTAGTGTTGTTCTAGAGAGGCCCGATCCAGTAGGACCTCCACCTCCGGCTGCGGGAGCTGCAGTTGAGGGAGCTGCCACCTCAGTTCCTGCCCTTCAGGCGGGAGTAGCAGGGACAGTTCTAAGAGGTCTTCCACCTCCAGCTGTGGGACCGTCTATAGTCATTTCTAAACTCTTCTACCGCCACCTCCGTTACCGACGGATGTACAGCAGATGATGGCCCTTCTACAGCAGATGATGCAGCCCCAGAGGGCCCAGAAAAAGGCACAACAGCATCAGGCTGACGCATCCCACTGCCAACAGAGGTGCTACAATAGAGTATGGAGAACTCCCACCAGCTGGCGATGGCAGCAGTAGAGAGGATAGTCTCGGGTACAGTTCAGGGTGCCCCAGTTCAGCAGCAGAATCAGGAGAGGCCTAGCACATGTCTGGATTTCAGGAAGATGAACCCGAGGGACTTCAAGGGTACCGAGGGTATCCTGTATGCTGATGACTGGTGGAAGGACGTCCAGATGAGCCTGGAGATAGCAGAGGAGGACTTCGGCCTCAAGCCGAAGAGGGACAACGATGTTCTTTGTGTGAGTTCTAGTGCAGGGCCGATGAAGCGCCCTCTCTTTCAGCAGAGGCAGTTTCAACAACAGCCTTAGTTACAGCTTTAGCAGGCACCAGCGCGTGCCCACCAGCAGCAGGGTCAGGGCCAAAGGCAGACCATGCAGTGTATTTTCTACGGGAAGTCGGGGCATACCCGGGAGGTTTATAGGATGAGGCTGGGAGTTTATTTATTCTGTGGAGCTTCAGATCACCAGATAAAGAATTGTAATGCTCGTGCAGCCACACATGCAGGCCAGGACAGAGTACAACAGGCTAGGGGAGGCCAGGAGGGGTGAGCTTTCGCCATGACAGTCGAGGACATACAGGCAGTAGCAGGGCAGATTGTAGGTTCAAATCATTCGATATCATGTTCACATTTGTCTCCTTATAACTATCTTGAAATTCGATTATATCTGTTCCTTGTTAATTGATCAATTTTGTTCTGTTATTCTTGTAATATGATTTTGATTTTCCTCTGAGATAAGTCGTATGGGCTAGGTCGCCTCGATTATGGGATTTTAGAGTCTTCTTTGGTCATGTTAGCAGAATTATGGACGTATTTCTTGGGTGTGAGAATTAAAGGTTTTTGCGGCCAAGCATGCGGTAATGTAAAAAATTTAAATACCATGATTCTAAAGGTATGTACCTTAGTCGAGGACTCTGTAATTATCGTAGCCTTGCTCACTAGCATGACGAAGATTCTGAGTATCATAATTTTGGACAGACGCATATGATTCTCGAACTGCATGATTTTAAATTGAGGATAATTTTGACTTTTGTAATTTTAATCAATTATTTATTGACATTTGTGATATGATTTTGGAGATTTTTTATTATCATTTAAAAACTATTTAAAGCCATGACTTGTGATTTTGATGCGTTGCTAGTGAAATCCTAGAGACTGCTTGACCTAGAGCCTAACCATGTGATTAGGATACTTTTAATGTCATTTCTGGCCTAAGGGTATTTTGGTTATTTGACCTCTTTGAATTATTTTGATATTTATTGCATCGGTGATTGTTAATTTTGACTTTTGATTGGAGTAATTTTGTGTTGGTTTTGTGTTCGTATCAGTTTTTATTTACAAGGTGTTAATGTGCCTCAAAGAGATTTTTTTATTGCTGATTTTTTTTGAAAAGTATTTGAATGGGATTGTTTTCTACATGTGTTTCCTGTGATTGCTTTGTTTTAATTTCGAGGACGAAATTTTTTTAAGGTGGATAGATTTGTCATTCCAGTTTTCAAGAACATGAGTATTTTGGTCATTTTTCATTTTTAGAATATTTTTTGGATTTATTTTATTATTTAGGATATTATTTTGGGGTTATTTGAGTCGGGTTCGAATTTTAACTCAATCCGACTTGTATCGGAGACCCGGGGTAGCTTTAACTCCAGTGGGACCGACTCATTAGTTAGACATGGCCCACATATGACAATATTTAAGTTAGTATGGTTAGACTAAATTTTATGACTAGATTGGATTAATTAGAGACTCAAACTAGACTAATTTAGCCTCAAACCAAAACCTAATTTAAATTAAACAAATAGGAGTCATTAGAGGGCATTTTGGACATTCCAAAATGGGGACACCTATCCTTTTCAGCAGTAGCTTATGACAGCTTTTTAACCCTTTTAACCATTAGTTTTTAACCCTTTTTCCTTTAGAAATTAGCCCCTTTCATTTAGCCATTTCCCTATATAGTTAGCCCTTGTTAGGTAGAATTTGCTACCAAGTTGTTAGATATTTGTTAGTTAGAATTGTTAGTAGATGTTAGCTTATATGTTAATGTTGGTTAGGATATGAGATGTTAGATTTGAGAGTTGTGGGCCTAGTGGAGTGTGCTAGAGAGTGAGGTTAGTTAGTATCCTAATAGAGCTAGTGAGTGCGATACTCTAAGACACTAGGAGTGTGGAGGGGTGAGCTAGTATAGTTGGATAATGTTAGGAGGGTGGTATCTCAAGATACCATAGGGCGTCTCATGATACCTTAAGGTAATATTGAGAGTGACCAACATGGGGATAAGATGGACTGGATAGGCTAGATACCTAGATTTCTGGGTTGGTAATATCTAGATAGGTTAGTGTCTAGTTACCCTAAGAAGCCTAGGTCAGTCTACCAAGGTTAGGAAGGGTTGCCTTTGTATCGGGGAAAGGTATTGGAAATACTTTGTAAAGGGTAATAGGTAAGGTTAAGGTAATTACCTAGAAGCTAAGGTATGAGTCTAAGTGTAGGAGCGTAAAAAGTGCTTCAAAGAAAGAGTCATCCAATTCATAAGTGAACGGTTTTTACACCATGCAGAACGGGTAATCTCTTTTACGCCCAAAACTAGGCTAATCAATTTACGCCTAAGCAGGCTGATCATTTTACGCTTGGGTCTACACCTATGATTTTACGCCAAGGATAGAGCAGTCTCTTTTACGCTGGACAAAACTGTCAAATCTCGCATTTAATGCAAACTCTGACATGAAGATATTAATGATGGCATTTACCACAAAATTCAATGGAATTTGTCTTATACAAAGACCTTTGTTGTCGTTTATGGGGATCGAGCTACTTTACGCTCACTGTATGGTTTCTTTTACGCACGGAGTTTTACATGAGTTCTTACGCTCATAAAACAATGTGTGCGTAAAGTCTATTTGAGTCATTTTACGCTCAAGGTTATTCAATAACCACTTTACGCGGGAAACCTATAACAGAGCTATTTTACGCTCATCTTACTGCTTTACGTCCAGAGGATGTTGGGGCTATTTTTACGCCCTATTCTTTCTGGCCAGTTTTGAACGTGGTTTACCTACATGGCCTTCATGCCACATATTTCGAAGAACGTGTGTACATGTATCCTATTCTTACTGAAATGATGGGACGCGTGTCAACGTATGCAAAGGATGACTCTGATCATGGGTGGCAGTTGTTAGCGTAAAGACAGATTTTGATGCTCTTTTACGCACAGAAGCCCCAGTCTATAAATAGACTCATTTTTTTACAAAGACAAGGACAGAGAGAACAGGAGAGAATACAGAGATCAGAACTTCAAGATTGTGATTCTCCGGAGCATTCTTCTTCAACTTTTCTTTCAGAACAGAGTGAAGCAAAGCAGGAAAGCATTCGGCCTCGCCATCAGTGCCCAAGTGCGTCGATACCTTTCTGGTGACTTAGTTCTTCCAAGTTGTTCTACTTCAAGCAGTGATCTTCATCATCATCATATGGTCCAAGGAACAAAGAGATCATTTACAGATCAGACTTCCATAGCAATATTTTTCCAGAATCAAATTTGTACTCCTTGTACTTTTTTTCGTTTTATTTTCAAAATCCAACCTTTGTTTGGCAATTTTGTTAAGTGAAACAAAATGGCGACTCTGCTGGGGACAAACTTCTCCTCTGACGAGGAGGTGATTGCTCAATATGATGATGTTTCGGTCGATTCGACCAAGAAGACTCTGGTTGTGCACTTCGACCAGACTGCCTATGAAGAAATGCTCCGAACTGGGGGTGGTTCTCACCACTCCAATGTTCAAAAGTCTCGCAAAGCACGAAAAGTTTGGATTCCCAAATCCAAAGTGGTTTCTGATCTCTCTGTTGCTTCTGATCACAAGGGAATTCTTCCCACTCCTGTCGTAGGGGCTCCCGTTCGTAACGAGGCAGTCTTTACTTCAGAGTTGCACTCAAAGTGTGATGATTTATCTCCCGTTTGTAACGGTGAAGATAATCAGGTTTCACGCCCACTGCATAAGAATCATGTTTTACGCTCAGTGGGTAAGAACTAAATTTTACGCTCAGTACAAAAGAATGAATCTCCCATTTGTAATGGGGTAGACTCTAAAGTTTATGCTTCTGAGTGTAAGAACCAGTCTCCCGTCGGTGACGTGGTAGGCCCAAATAAATTACGCTCCTCGCGTAAAGCAAAATCTCCCGTCTGTGATGCGGTAGATACTCAATTTTCACGCTCCACGCGTAAAGGTAAGTCTTCTGTCTTTGACAGTGTAGATAAAATTCATAACGATGTTTGCACATCTAATGTGAATGTGCCTAAACGTGTGCAGCGTAAAAATGTCGTTGGTAAAACTTATGTCCTACACCAACAACCTTCTTATACTGCTTTACGCAAAGTACAAAACTTATAAATTACACGCCATGAAAATGGAGTCCTTCGTGCTAAATCTCAAGATTTACGCACACAACTCCAAACGTATAAAAATGTACGGTTTGGTTCTGCGAATGAAGCCAGTAATCTTCTTTATACACAAGGGACTAAACATTTTTCTACCCCAAATGTAATAAAGAAGAATACTCCATCTGTTCCTTCTGATTTACGTGAATTGCTAATGCAAAAACGTAAGAACAGACAATCTCTGGTAATATTCCCCCAAAAAAAACATCATTGTGAATATCACCAAGTTGTAATCAACTGTTGTTGTTCGGCTTCAAAACGGTCAGTTTTTGATCGTTTAAGTTTTAACTCGCCTCAACATCAAGCTGAAGACCAAGAACAAGAGCTGTCATATGTGTCAGTCAACATGGCATCTCATACTAATAGAGGACGACATCCAAGACGGAATATGTCCCAAACCCCAGGTCAACAACAGTTCAACAGGCTTCTTGATTCCTTTGAAGGAGTATATCAGAATACTCGATCAAGAAGACAAAGACAATTGCAGACTTCTGATTCAGAAGCTGGGGGTACTCAATCTTTTGAGTCTGATACCGATAGTGTGGATTCATACTTCTATACTAATCCTTCTATGTCTTCAAGAGAGGTTGAATCCTACGCTGTTGGAGATGAACCAGAGACGTCATCCGGAACAACGTCTCACTGCCGTGGAGCAATCATTGAAAGTCATGCTCAACATGGTGCAAAGCATGCATCAGATAATTTTGAACCAGCAAACTGCTCAACCTACAGTAATAACTCCGGTACCAGTAGCAGCACAAACTCAAGATAGTCAAGGGGCTGATATACCTTCGAATATTCAAGAGCCTGCTGTTAATCAAAATTCTTCATCGCCAGATCCCATCATTCCAGAAGATGTACCACCTCAAGTGGGGGTTACGGTACATCCAACGACTATTCAATCAAATGTACTTCCTCAAACCAGTGAAGCCATTCAAGCAGTGGGTGAACTCAAAGCACAGTTTGAAGTTTTGAGGCACAAAGATCAGCTCCAGAGGTTAGGGATTAAGCAACCTTATCCTCCTCATTGGAATGATGTACCCTTTCCACCGAAATTCAAGCCACAATCCATGGTTTTATTCGATGGAAAAGCATCTCCCAGTCAATATATCAATTACTTTGATATTATGACCGTACACTTGCAGAAAAATGATGCTCTTCTCACTCGAGTGTTCATCGGGTGTCTGACGGGTTCAGCTTACGATTGGTATCGTAGCTTACCCGATAACTCTATTTCGTCTTTTGACGAATTCAAGGCAATATTTTTCTCCCGCTTCTATGAAGGAGGTATGGACATGAACATGTCCTCCTTGATAGAAATCAAACAAAAGGAGAAAGAAGATACTCGGACGTTCATTGAACGTTTCCGAGAGGCTACTCTCAAGATGCCTCCTGGTATGCCAGATTCAGCGTTGATTGATACATGCAAGATGAATCTGCGACCATCCATTGCTGTCTTCACAGGTTCCCAATTCACAGATTGGGCTTCGTTTATCATAGCAGCAGTTTGCCGAGACCAATGGTAGGTTGGCTCGGGAACACGGGATGATTTTCGCTTCAGAAGATAAAGAAAAGAAAAGTAATCCTGGCAATCGTAATGTGAAAGGAAAAGATACTCTTATGGTCAATCTCTCCAAGAACAAAACGACGCCAAACAATCAGGAATCTTCCAGGCCAAAGGAAGAATACTCTTTTGACGAAAGTGATATCCCAGGGATATTTCAGTGTCTGGTGAAAAGTGGTAAACTTCAGATTCCAGAGCCAAAAAGGCCTAATGAGGTGAATCTGACTGACAATCCCAAATATTGTATCTATCATAGATACATTAATCATCCTACTAGTGCTTGCTATGTCTTGAAAAAGAAGATCTAAGACCTGATAAATGGTGGCGCTATCGCTTTAACCAATGATGACCATACGGTTACAACCAACATGGTCTCTCTTCAGTTTGGAGATTTTTCTCCATAGCAAGTCCCAGATGGAATTATCCCAATTCCGAAGGCGACTATGAAGATCGTGAATATCCCGCCCGCTAGGGAAGAAAATACAGGATTGTTGCCGCTCACATTGAAGAATAGTGAAATCATATGGTACATCCTGACTTAATACCTGAGTTGGAAAATGAAGGTAAAACTTTAAAATCCAAGAAAGATAAGAAAGTCAAAACTTGCAACATGATTTCTCATGTTATTACAAATTCTGATGACTTGGATCATCTATGGAATGGCCTTCCTCTAGAAGATAGACTGAAAGGACTAAACATCTGTCCTCCAAGTCTAGCTCCTTCTACTAAGCTCAAGCTTACTCATCAGCAGTGGCTAGCCATGAATAGTGTTCCTTTATATCGGGCACAACAAGTCTTTGATGCTTATAAAAAAGCTCCAACAGGGATTTCTCTTCGTATCCCGAATCCTTCTCCTCCCTTAACTACAGAGACGTTTATGCTTCATTCTCCTGTAGTTGCAGAGGTTTCTTCCTCTTCCTGTGCTGAAACACCTGTCCAAAGCTCACTGCCTATCCACTTGTATAGTCAGCAATCTGTCCTTCTCATGAGGAAGATGGGTTACGACTTTCAAAAGGCAGAATATGATAAAGGAATACGTCTTCCTTTACAAATTCAAAATCAGAATTCCACCGCTGGATTGGGTTCTGAAGTGCCTCGTAACAACCCTCATAAGAAGAAGGCTAAGGGAAGAAAGACTAAATCATGTAATATGGTACTTCCTTCTCCTGAGTCTGAAGAAGAAACTTTTGCTGGTACAAGATCTGGGAAAGAGTACCACAAAGACTATAAGGGATCCTCCAAAGAAGCAGAAGATGTAGTGGAGACTCTACCAGTTCAACCTTCTCCTGTTCCTGTTAAACCGTTTGTGGTTGAAAAGGAGAAACAGAAGTCAGTACGCTTTGATATCCCATTGAAGTCTGCTTCCAATCAGGGGGTGGTGATGAAGCCTTACAAGTTTGACATTCTAGCTCAGTTAGCCAATACTCCGGCTAGACTTTCTATATTTGAACTGCTTCGCCTTTCCAGAGAAAGCAGAGAGACTTTGAGCGAAGCTTTACTTCAAGCAGATTCATGCTTGGCACAACTTAAGACTCCTGATAATATACCAGTGTCATGTTCGCAATGCCATAGTATGATAGAAGCAATTCCCAACATCACATTTACACAAGAGGATATGCTATTGAAATACAACAAGCATGATAGGCCTTTGTGTTACACTGGATATATCGGATCCACTGAAATTGACAGGATTTACATTGATCCTGGGTCTTCAATTAGTATAATTCTTCAGAGTATGCTAAGACCTCAGAGGATTCCTACTAGTGAGCTGACTTACACTAGTACTACGATAGTCGGTTTTAACTCTGGGAAGAGCAAACCACTTGGGAAGATTCGTCTGCAGATTCAGATTGGTGATCTTCGAACTATGGTAACTTTCTATGTTATCAACTCGGACGTATCCTATAATATTCTTCTTGGAAGACCGTGGATTCATGAGCACAATATTGTGCCTTCAACTCTTCACCAATGTTTCAAATATGTGGACTCCCAAGGAGTTGTGAAAACTGAGTTTGCTGATATTAATTCGTTCAAGGGTGTCGAAGCCTACTTCTCTGATTCAAGGCTTTATAAACAAGAGCATGTGAAAGATATATCAGACATGGCTGAAGATCAATCATCATCTGAGGATCAGTCTATTAATGAAGATCCGCCAGAGGAGCAACCTTTGAAGATCATAGTCAAGGGACGAATCCAATTCCAACCTGTCAATGATCAACCTTTGATGATCAAGGTTAAAGGAAGAACTCAAACTTCATCTGAGGAATCAATAAATATTTCTGCTAAGAGCCAAGTTCAACCTTTTATGATCAAGGTCAAAGGACGTACTTCTTGTACGAATGATCCAGAACATGGGGTATAATTTGAAGACTATACAAGGTCTCAATCAAGGCAAGGGCAGACGATTACCATTATGTGGTGATCCGTTTTACCAAAAGACTCGTCATGGGTTGGGATATGACTTGTCCCACATGTTTAATGACGATATACAAGAAGAATTCTCTTCCAGCTCTTCACAATCATCAGATTCAGAGGAACTTCAATCTAAAGATAAATCTGGACAAGTACTTTCAATCAATATGGTTCAAGCCGATGATGAATCAGAGCCATTTGAGAATGATCCTTGGGCTCAACAGATGGATACTCAATGGAAATTTCGTTTTGAACAACGACAACCACCTACAGAAGATGAGGTTATCCAGATTAATGTTGGAGATGGAGTTACGTCCAAACCAATATTCATCAGTAAGAATCTTTTTGAAGATGAAAAGGAAGAGTTGATAAAACTTATAAAAGATTACATTGACATCTTTGCATGGAGTTATGAGGATATGCCAGGGCTAGATCCTAAAGTTGCTACCCATAAACTCAATATTTTGCCTAATGTCAAGCCTGTAAAACAACCGCAATGACGCTTTAGACCAGATATGATGGATGCAATTGAAACAGAAGTCAAAAAGATGATTACATGTGGCTTTGTTCGTGAAGAACAACACCCAGATTGGGTGGCCAATATTGTTCCTGTTATAAAGAAGAACGGAAAAGTCCGAGTTTGTATAGATTACCGAGATCTTAATACGGCTTGTCCAAAGGACGAATTTCCACTTCCAATTACTGATGTCATGATAGACAATACATGTGGTTTTGAACGCATGTCTTTCATGGACGGATTCTCAGGATACAATCAGATCAAGATGCATCCAGAAGATGAGAAGCACACCGCTTTTCGTACACCTCTTGGGGTCTACTGCTATACAGTTATGCCGTTTGGTCTTAAAAATGCCGGTGCCACGTATCAACGGGCTATGAGCAATATCTTTCAAGAACATCTACGAAAGATAGTTGAATTCTATGTAGATGACATCGCTGTTAAAGGTCGATCAAAGGACGATCATATTCAGGACTTGAGAACAGTATTTGAATTGATGCGCCAGCATCAATTGAAAATGAACCCTACTAAGTCTTTCTTAGGGGTTTCCAGTGGCAAGTTTCTAGGATTTGTCATTACCTCTCAAGGTATCCATGTTGATCCTGATAAGGTTAAAGCAATTCTTGAAATGCGTCCTCTTCGTAATCTGAAAGAACTCCGTGGCTTTCAGGGCCGTATTGCTTATATTAGAAGATTTATATCTAATCTTTCTGTGAGATGTCAACCTTTCTCCCGTCTATTAAAGAAAGGGGTATCTTTCGTCAGCGATGAAGCGTGTCAAAAAGCCTTCAATGACATTAAGCAATATCTTACAAACCCGCCTGTTCTGGTACCTCCGGTGATAGGAAGACCATTTTTGCTATATGTTCGAGCCTTGGATCATTCACTTGGTGCTCTTCTGGCACAGAAAAGTGATATGAGTCATGAACAAACAATATATTATCTGAGCAAAATGATGGTCGGAACTGAACACAGATATACTCCTGTGGAAAAGGAATGTCTAGCTTTGGTTTTTGCCGTCCAAAAGACAAGGCATTATGTCACTGGACAGACTATTCATGTCATCTCCAGAATAAATCCCATTCGGGTATTGATGAGAAAACCGAGCATTCTTAATTCCAGGTTAGCTACCTGGGCGATGTTGCTCACTCCTTATGACATGATTTATGTGCCTCAAAAATCAGTGAAGGGCCAAGCGTTAGCTGATTTCTTAGTTGCTCATCCTATATCTGAAACTTCGAAGTTATATGAAGACATTCCAGACGAAGTAGTGGATTGTAACATGACTTTGAAAAATGATATATGGCAATTATATTTTGATGGAGCATCACGAGTGGGACCTAAAGGCAATATTGTCTCTGGGGTAGGAATTGTCTTAATTTCTCCTGACAAAATGGTCATATACCGTGCCTATTCTCTTAATGAGCCATGCTCTAACAATGTAGCAGAATATAATGCTCTATTGATTGGTCTCCAAGTAGCGAAACAATTGGATATTGAATTCTTAGAGGCTTATGGAGATTCCCAATTGATCGTTAATCAAGTCAGAGGGACTTATGAAGTCAAAAATCCTGATCTCATCCCCTATCATCAGGTGGCAGTCGAGTTGGTCCTATTATTCAAAGGATTCTTCATTGAATTCGTACCACGTTCTCAGAATGTGGAGGATGATGCTCTTGCCAGCTTAGCTGCAGACTTGGATGTCCCAATCCGAAGGCAAAATACAATTACTTTGTTGGACCGAGACTTGTTCTGTGTGAAGAATAATTTGTATGTTGAACAAAGTTATACTACAGAGCCTAGTTCCCAACAGAGGGATTGGAGAACTCCATTCATTGACTATGCGGTTCATGAAATTTTGCCTGAAGATCCAAAAGAAGCAGCATCGATCAAGAGACGATCGTTTAGATTCTATTATGATTCGTCTTTGCATATGCTATACCGTCGTTCATATGATGGACTCTTGTTGCGCTGTCTCTCAGAAAGTGAAGCCAAACAAACACTGCGTGAGGCTCATGATGGTGTCTGTGGTGCTCATCAACCAGGTCCAAAGTTGCAAGACCGCATTCAAAGAATAGGGTATTATTGGCCTTCTATGATAGCAGATGCTGTAGACTATGCCAAAAGATGTAAAGTATGTCAGATTCACGCTGATTTCATTCATCAACCGTCTGAATTTCTACATCCTACAGCAGCCTCTTGGCCCTTCGAAGCTTGGGGTATGGATGTTATTGGTCCTATTAACCCTCCTACTTTTAAGGGACATCGGTTCATACTAGCTATAACCGATTACTTTTCGAAGTTGGCAGAAGCAGTCCCCCTTGCGGAAGTAAAAACATCTAATGTGATCAGTTTCATCAAGCACCATGTCATTTATCGTTTCGGGATTCCTCGACGGATAATTCATGACAATGGTCCACAATTTGCCAGTCAAGCATTTTATCAATTCTGTGACAAGAATCGAATTCAGAATTTGGCTTCTACGGCTTATAATCCAGCTGCTAATGGTTTAGCTGAAGCTTTCAATAAGACGATCATCAAACTTCTCAAAAAGTTTGTCTCTTCTAATAAACGTGATTGGAATGAGAAACTTGGAGAATGTTTATGGGCTTATCGAACAACAGTCCGGACTCCTACTGGTTTTACACCATTCTTATTGGTTTACGAATGCGAAGCTTTTCTTCCATTGGAAATCCAGATCCCTTCTCTACGAATAGCCATTGCTAATGAGCTAACTACGGAGAATAATGATCGCTTACGACTCCAAGAACTTGAAGGATTGGATGAGAAGCGTCTTCAAGCACAACAACACATTGAACTGTATCAAGCCCGCATATCTCGAACTTTTAATCGTAAAGTTAAGGAGAGGGTATTCAAAGTTGGCGAGCTTGTATTAGCTGTTCGGAGACCGATGGTAATGACTCATAAAAGTAAAGGGAAATTCCAAGCAAAATGGGAAGGCCCTTATGTAATTGAGTCCGTATTTTCCAATGGCGCCTATCGGTTGTCAAAACCCAATGGAGATCTACTCATGCTGCCGATCAATGGCAAATTTTTTAAGAAATACTATGTATAAAAAGAGAAGACAGAACAAAAATAAAACTTCTTTTATTATTATTTTTGTTCAAAATAAAAGACTAAGGACGAGGGCCACTCCCTTCGTTATTGAATACATAGTCGGCCAATGCATAGAAGGCGTCGTTTCCTGAACTCATGAAAAGTTTGCAGACAGCCATCCTCGACGCTTCTTCTTCAGGAGTTTTCCCTGGCTCTACTAAAAAAGCAAGAATGTCTTCGGGTGGCTTGGGCGCACAAGAACTTCCACCTATTTCGGTTGAGCCTGATGAGCCTGATACAGGGGGTTCAACAGGAAACGTATCAATGATGCCCTCGATCTTCCAGGGGACTTCATTCTTTTGCTGTATATCTTCGGAAGACATTTCCAATAGAGGAGCAGAAATAAGAATGAAATGATTTCAGAGAATTCTCACCTATTTTTGTAGAAGAGGATTACTAATGAACTAGTCTTTGAAATTGAAAACGACTTTTTATTTCTGAAAAGACTCGTCCATTCATGTTACCAGGTTCATCCATTTAATTATGGAATTGAATCATCCTTTCTGTTCCCATGAAATACGTTGATTCATCCACCGTTTTGACATTTACGCTCACAACATTTGTCTTCTTAATCCCCAGCTACCAAGGTTTGGTTAAGCTGACTTCTTGTTTCCGGGAAAAGGGATTTTATATCTTCTATTTTTTTCAATTGATTAGAAAGTGGGATTCGCTATTTATCATGTTTTCATGACCTCTGAATAAAGGTTGCGTGCTCGCTCAAAGTTAATCCGAAGCACGCTACAAAGTTAATCCGAAGACTGCTGGAGTTAATCCGAAGCACGCTACAAAGTTGCGTGCTCGCTCAAAGTCAATCCTTGAACCCGAAGCCTCTTCATTGTTAATCTCCTTCTTGGGCGCCATGTCACTATGGAGATGAATGACAAGAATGAAGAATTTCTCCTTATTTATACGGATAAATCAGCTCTCCATATTCCTCATTGGAAACTGTTAATTATAAATGCAAACTCGGGAAAGCGAAAAGGTATTCGAAAGTTTTAAAAAAAAGAGAAATTCATTGTGACAATTAAGTGTTGACCGACACTGTTGGAAATTACGCCGACTGTTGGACATTTCCGCTTTTACGCGGATGGCTGTTGCGTATCCCAAGCTTTACGCTGGCAGATCAAATCTCAACTTTTACGCTTATGTTCAAAGTGTTTCAAATTTTGGAGATATTTGAAAACTTTGAAGGGGGTCTTGTAGGAGCATAAAAAGTGCTTCAAAGAAAGAGTCATCCCATTCATAAGTGAACGGTTTTTACACCAAGCAGAATGGGTAATCTGTTTTACGCCCAAAACTAGGCTAATCAATTTACGCCTAAGCAGGCTGATCATTTTACGCTTGGGTCTACACCTATGATTTTACGCCAAGGACAGAGCAGTCTCTTTTACGCTGGACAAAACTGTCAAATCTCGCATTTAATGCAAACTCTGACATAAAGATATTAATGATGGTATTTACCACAGAATTCAATGGAATTTGTCTTATACAAAGACCTTTGTTGTCGTTTATGGGGATCGAGCTACTTTACGCTCACTGTATGGTTTCTTTTACGCACGGAGTTTTACATGAGTTCTTACACGCTCATAAAACAATGTGTGCGTAAAGTCTATTTGAGTCATTTTACGCTCAAGGTTATTCAATAACCACTTTATGCGGGAAACCTATGACAGAGCTATTTTACGCTCATCTTACTGCTTTATGCCCAGAGGATGTTGGGGCTATTTTTATGCCCTATTCTTTCTGGCCAGTTTTGAACGTGGTTTGCCTACATGGCCTTCATGCCACATATTTCGAAGAACGTGTGTACATGTATCCTATTCTTACTGAAATGATGGGACGCGTGTCAACGTATGCAAAGGATGACTCTGATCGTGGGTGGCAGTTGTTAGCGTAAAGACAGATTTTGATGCTCTTTTACGCACAGAAGCCCCAGTCTATAAATATACTCATTTTTTCACAAAGACAAGGACAGAGAGAACAGGAGAGAATACAGAGATCAGAACTTCGAGATTCTGATTCTCCGGAGCATTCTTCTTCAACTTTTCTTTCAGAACAGAGTGAAGCAAAGCAGGAAAGCATTCGGCCTCGCCATCAGTGCCCAAGTGCGTCGATACCTTTCTGGTGACTTAGTTCTTCCAAGTTGTTCTACTTCAAGCAGTGATCATCATCATATGGTCCAAGGAATAAAGTGATCATTTACAGATCAGACTTCCATAGCAATATTTTCCCAAAATCAAATTTGTACTCCTTGTACTTTTTTCGTTTTATTTTCAAAATCCAACCTTTATTTGGCAATTTTGTTAAGTGAAACACTAAGGTGTTAGGATATGGTTAGAAATTGATTGTCTTGGTTGGTAATGGTTAGGATTAGTGCTCTTAGACTAGTTTTGACCTCGGTTGACCGTTTTGACCAAAAGTCAAGAAAAGTCAACCGAAAGTCAAACTTAGCCTAAAAGTGGCTAGAACTTGACCGGACTCAACCAGAGTTGACCAGTTGACTGAAAGTCAACTGTTAGTCAATATTTGACTAGTTTGACCTAGGGTTGACCTAGAGTTGACCAGAGTTGACCAGTTGACTAAAAGTCAACTGTAAGTCAATCATTGACCCAGATTGACCTAGTTTGACTTGGATTGATTTCCTGTGACCTTGTTTGTTCTAGTTTGGCCCAGTATGACCTAGTTTGGACCAGTATGATCTAGTTTGACCTAGTATGACCTAGTTTGGCCCACTATGACCTAGTTTGACCTAGTTTGACATAGACTTGCATATCATTACTTAATTAGCTTCACTTTCATTATTAAATCCTATTTTGACTTATGGTATCTCATCTTTAGGTCTGTGATTACTCTGAGCATATGTTCACCTGATCAGCTCAGGACCACAGGCGAGTACATTCACTGATAGTTTTCATTGTCTTGATATCTGCCATATCCGATTCAGTTGTAGTGTCTTACTTGATTTCCCGACACGATGGTTCACGGATTAATATACGTCGGATCATGACATGAGATGTTGTTCCTGGATTTTCTTAGTATATTGGTACATTTTCTGTCTTATTTTCTGTACTTGTATAGACATCGATTCCTGAGAGGGAGTAGCTACCCTCTTAGGGAATCCCGTGTCAAGACGTGTCATGTTCGGATCCATTATACTATTCGGAGGTAGAGAATTATTCGGGGCTATGTGATCAATACCATCATGTCACTATATTCTTGTGCTTGTGCCACTCTCACCTCACGTAGGGTGTAGCGAGATCTTATTCCTTGTGCTCGTTATCCAGGTTGGCTGGCATAACCCTTTATAGTGATTTTTATGTGATTGTCGAACCAAGTGGATAGCATGTCCTGTTTTCCAAGCCGATCACATAACGCTCTAATAATTTATGGCACTTTTTATATTTATTTTATTATATCATATATCCTACTCAGTTCTACATTCAGTACTTTTCTCACCATGTTATGATATTCAGTACTCACATCCTGTTATATATTTCCTGTTAATTTTGTCTTGTATTGCATTATTTGTCTCTTATAGAATTTATCAATTCATATGGAACTGTTATTAGTGTTTGTACTTGCTCATTTTTCTGACAGGATACCGTTGATATATTACAGATGATTCAGAGGAAAACTGCTCGACCTACTATGGGGCGGGGCAGATGAAGACTTAGGCCAGGACTGTGACCTGGCAGTTGAGCCACTAGACTTTGCACACCTGGAGTAGTATAGCTTAGTTAGGTTTGTCTGGACTGCGATCCAGCTAGTGCTTGCAGACTGTAGTTTTTATATTATATTTTGAGATTCTGTGATATGTTTATATCTCTGGGCTTGTGTTGGATCTTGAACTCTTTTCCAGTTTTTCCTTCTATCATATTTACATTTCATGCTATCTGTCCTAGTGTTATTCTTATGATTGAGTTATGTCATATTATACCTCCGTGCGGAGATGACAGGTACCCTTATATTTTGTCTAGTTGTAGTTTTTATAGACAACCTATACATCGTTCTACCGTCGATTCTGTGGCGTAGGTTGGACATAACCACGTACTCGTGCCCCTAATCAGGGTACGGGTCGTGACACCCCCCACCCCCCACATGCATCCGCCCCTTGCCACCGCCCATTTTTTATTTAGGATATTGACCTATTAGATTTAAGAATTATAAATTTATAACAGTATAGAAATGTTGCGGATAAGTTTTAGCATAACTTATTTAATGAGTTGGGAATAGAGTAAAAAAAATTAGATTGACAAATTGGGTTGGTAGGCACAATACTAAGTTCAGACTTGGCAAATTTATTTATTTTTATAAAAATAAATTTGTTATTTCTCTCCAACCAAAATCCTCCAATAATAGCTATATTCTAAGGATATTGGAGTCATTTGGCATCCGAAAATTCCTACAAATATGATATAACTCTTCCAAGGGTACGTAGCAACATCTCTAGGCTACGCATCATACGAATACTTCTATACCCGTATCAGCGATTGTAGCCTGTAATATTCTAGGATAGAAATAGTAGACACTTTCATTTCAGTAAAAACTATAACTATTGTACATAAACAGTTCTCTAAAGTACAACTTATACAAGTTATTACAATAAAACCATTAATTTACATATGTTGACAGCTACAAAATGATATTGGTCGTATCTTGAAAACCTCTTGACAATTTACTCCTCTACTTCGTCCACGTCATAAAGAGGTAACATCTCCGTAAAAGCTTCGTCTTCCCCTAGTGAACAATACTAGGTCGTCAGAACGACAGCAAGTCCTCGATCAGGAAGGGTAATAAAATAAAAGTATGATGTGATAATATAAGGAAAGGAAAGGAAATAAATTGCATAAAATTTGGAAGGTAGGTTTTATAGTTTAATCCACGGCTCTAATAATTTTTCTAGGGTAGTGTCTATCACAACAATTTTTTTTCTCTCTCTTTCAATATTTACAAGCAAGCTAGTGAAGTAGCAACTTTGGAAATTGAAGTGCAAGAAAATTTTCGAGAGTTTGAAAATTTTTGAGACTTCATTTGATCGACCACCGCAAAGCTGCATCAATTCTACATCCACCTTTGGATAAAATCAAGTTGAGATTTAAGTATATTTTATTATTACAATAGTTATTTCGATATTGAATTATTTTTTTTAGTTAATTTTCTTCCTTCTCTTTTATTATTTAGTTGGAAAAAATTTCTTCCCTCTTTTTAATTTTTAATTAGTTTTTAAAGTATGGATCATAATGATGCTACTGGTCCTAATCGTTCCTATCAAGATGTTTAAGAACAATTTTATAATTATTATAATATTTTTATGAGAATTGTTATGGTAATAATATTATAGAAGATTTTGTGCCACCGACACAAATGTCACATCCAGAAGTTAGAAGTATTAATACTAATATTTCAACTAGGAGAAATCGATGTTATGAATTATTTTTACCAAATTACTTATCACCGATAATAAGGTAAAAAAAGTTTTTGATCGGAAAAACCAAAAACCAATACCTAGAGGTACACAATACAAGAAATACAAAAAAAAAAATGATGGCACAAAAAGTTGGAAGAGACACTATAAAAGTTGTTATGATAATGACACATTGAATGCTAGACAAGCATGGTGCTTCACCGGTCCTCAAGGATTTTTCAAAAGAAACTGCTCGTTAACAAAACCAACTTAACGAAATATAATATTAATTGTGATGAGCAACCTTTTACATTTGGTTAGAGTGAATCATATCATGACTATGCAAGTAGTATCAAAAATCCTTCTTTTACTAAAATTTCTGGCTTATAGAGCAGAAACTGTTAAAATTTCTGAAAAAGAAAAAAAAAGAGCTTATAGTTTCGTATATATTAGTTTTTTTTTAACTTCTGATATATGGACTAGTAAATAAAATTATCCATTTGTTTCTATCACATCACACTATTCAGATGCGAAATGGATTTTATAAAATATATTTTTTGTCTAGGATCACTAGAATTTTGTATACTTTGTAATCGGTGGAGCCATATTACAAGTTTTACGTGAATATATATGATTTTCATAATAAAGTTGTTCTCAATTTCTTTTGATAATGTTAGTAATAATACTTCTTATATCAATATTTTAAGATCTCAATTTAGAAGGACGATTTTTCATATAATATGTGCTTGTCATATTGTTAATTTAATTGTACAAGAATACCTTCAATTGTTTTAAGCAAATTTAAAAAAATATTAGAACATATCTAATTAGTTTGAACAGTTCTTCAAGTAGACAATAAGAGTTTAAAATATTATGTGCACGATATGGTTTGATATTTATTAGATTTGTTAAGGATGTACCACACAGATGGAACCTATTTGATGTTAAAATTTTGTATTAAATATAGAGATGTTATTACAGACTATATTAATGTTAATCCAAAATTGATTACCAAATAACTGAGAATGATCAGTTAGTTACTAATTCAATTTATGAAGTTTTAGAATTGTTTTACAATGTTACATATGTTTTATCTGGAGTTTATTATCCAACTTCTCCTTTAGTTTTAACATAAATTATTAATATTTCACATTTATTTGCAAATATAGAAATGCGCTTGGTTTTGATTATGTTATTTCTAAAATGGAAACAATTTTTAAAAAATATTCGCATAAAATATCTTTATTATATTGCCTGCGATTTTAGATCCAAAAATAGATAAAGAATGTTTAGATACTCTAATAAGTTTATATGAAGAAAAGGTTGTATTGAGTCGACCCAGTACAACTATTCATGGTAGTAGTATCTTTGGTTTAATTTTCAAGTTATTTCATGCTAAGAGTATACTACAAAGGAATAAAAAAAAAAATTGTTCCAACTCAAGAATGGTCATTCTATTTACTCTTATGATGAAGATGGTGAGCATTCTGGATCATATTTTTCAATTTTACAATGGTGAAAAAGACACAAAAAATTTATCTTAAACTTTCTCTTTAACACGTGATCTTCTAATGGTCCTGATGTTCACGGCATATATGAATCTTATTTTAGTGCAGGTTAAGAATGCTAAGCAAGAAGAGAAGTAGGATACTACCAAATATTTTGAAAGTCTAGGATTGCATTAAAGATTGGTTTCGTGCGAAAAAATGGACTCAATAGTTAAGATATGATTGTGCCGACATTAATGAACTGAACTTTCAGTCTCTTACTATGGACGATTCTACTGGAGGAAGAGCTGAACAATGAACTGGCCAGGAGACCGAAGATTTGAAGATCAAATTGTAAATAAAATCTTTAGTTTTTTTTTAGTTTACCAAAAATATATTATATCAAATTTCTAAATTTAATCCAATTAATAAAGTTTTTTGAAATGAATTTTTTTTTCTTAAGTCATTTTTTGAATTTATTTCCACCAGGCCAACCCAGGCCCGGCCCTGAACTGGCCCTGACCAACCCGGTCAGGTCCGGCCATTATTTTTCGGGTTCGAATCCGGACTAAATTTGGATTTAGAAATTTTCGATCCGGACCGGCCTGACCCGTCTCCACCTTCGGTTAAACCCGGTATGGCCAAGAACCGCTTAAGTTCGATCAACATTGGGCCTAGGCTGGCCGGGCCCGAAACACACCTTGATACCAACCTACCCATAAGTATATCCTCTCGAAAACTTATCTTAATGGTTTTAAATCATATAACTCATTTTCTTAAAAAATAATAATGGTCAAGCAACAAGAAATGAAGCATATGAATCTCTGATCCTAACTAAAGTGACTCTTAATCAGCTTGATTGCTAGTATTATCTTTCAATACACCCAGTGAAAGTTTTGCTTCGATTTTGCAGCAGCATCTCTTCACTCAAATAACACAGGATTAGATATTTAAAAATATTAACTATGTGTGACCATTTTGCAGCATCCTCTCTTCATGTGTGCTAGCCAAAGTAACAATTTATTATTGTAACACAAGAAGTATCTAATGAAATATTGTATCCATTTACGTTCGTGTCTTGTGTTATGTGTTATGTGTTCGTGTCTTGCACACACACACACAGAGCACAATAATCATTCTTCATCTCCTTTTTTTTCATTCACACACAGAGAGCACTGTTGGAAAAAGTGAATGTATATTTATAATAATAATAATATTAATTATTTTCTATCAACGAATCTATGGCAACGAATCTCTGAAGAGGTGAACGAATCTATTTATTGAAAAGGTGTGTCCTTTTCATCGTGTCTCTTTATTTCTATAAAAAGCACAAGTGCTTGAATGAATCAAACACACAATTAATTCATCCATCATCTACTATTAAGTATAAGAGAAAGAGGGCTACCAATATTGTTTCGACAAATTTCTACGGTGTGAAATGCTGCTACCGAAGGGAAGAACCATTGTATCCTGGGAGACCAATAGCCATTAAACCGTAACCGCCAGTGCGGGACGAATATTGTCTTAAGGACATTGAACCAAGTTCAAACAGCCTCGGTATCATTTATTTATTTTATTATTTATATTTTAATTTCAGAGTCTAAATACAGAGTTGGAACTATTTCTACTAACAAGCACCACCAGTGTCCGTGTCATGTGTGTGTGTGACCGTATCTCCTTGTCCAATTCATAGAGTTGGGAATACGTACCTTAACCACCGTGCGGAGGGATGGGGTGGGGGATAGGAGTTGGGGGGAACAAGTAGTGGGGATTTGAGTTGAGGGTTTGGACTCGAGGGAGCGCCGAGAACGCGTGGTGGAGTTATTGTTCAGGGTCGAACAAACGGAGGTGGGTGGAGCACCTACTTCGAGGTTGGACAGTGGTGGTGGTGATGTCAAACAGTCACCGGTGGAGGTGACAGAGGAGGGGGAGAGATCCTCAATTTGAAAGGAAAAAAAAAATGAGAGAGAGAGAGAGACAGAAGAAAGTGAAATGTTAATCTAATCGGTTAATATCAATTATTTGTGACGATATAAAGAAGACGTCACTAAATGTCACTGACTATGCGACTTATTAAACAACGTGAATAAACATCACCGATCCTGCGAGGTTCGTCGGCGCCTAGCGATGTATGTTTTCAGAATATGCTAAAGGCTTCGCAACTTAATTCGCCGCAATATACTATGCTTTCTCTTAGAGTTGCTAATTATGTCGCAGATTGCGACGTCTTTTGTTGGAGTCGTTAAATATGTCGTTAATTCTACTTATTTTTAGTGTGGGTGGGGTTCCTGTTCTCTGTGGGAAAAACCCTGGTGTGCGACAAACGTCACCCGTGTGTTGAAAAGTTTGAAAAAATAGAAGGTGACGAAAATGAGCTCATCGGAGCTAGATAATGCACGTATTAGAATAGTTTCAAAGGGGACTCATACCGTCAATATACTTATGTAACATGAAATGGTCCATAATCTTTCTGGATAATTTTTGTGTTATAAGCATACTACAGGCATACCGGCGGCATGTCGTCGGATACGATGGGTCAAATTTTAGCATTTAGTATGGCCCGTTAATTTGTAATGAATGGCCGTGATTTATGCTCAATGATTAGGGGGACATAATAGGGATCTCCTAACTCTAATTACTACCGTTTCACGAAGAGAGATATTATCAAGAGTTACAACTTTCAAAGAAGAGGAAGGGGAGATTCGAAGGTTGCGGGTTGATCTGAAGATATTATTTTGAGGGGATCCACATTAGTTCATTCTCGTAATCTCGTCTTCGTTAATTCTCTATTATCATTGTAGTCTATTTTGATTCAAGTTTGAATAGTTTTGGCGATTCGTGTTGGATCGGTAGAAAAAGTTGAAGGAGAGTCGTGTATTTCATCTATTCACTAGTAAAGTTTTTCGGATCGGAGTACCATGTTTTTCGGGTTGGAGTAGGTTTGTCCTCTGATTTTTTCTATCATGATTTTTCACGTAAACAACGTTTTTGTTTGCGTTGTACTCCTTTGTGTGGTTTTTGAGATTATGTGTAGGTTGTACATTTTACTTCAGTCCTCAACGATTTTTTCGATTTGAAAACGATATTTATTCCGCTGGTCAAGTGGTCATGTATCCGTTCCCAACGAATCTCACCATTTGTAATGAAAAAAAAAACATCAGTCAGCTAGCATTCATCAACGCATCCAAAGTACTCATTTTCGCACGCGCTGTCGCACTGTCCGCGAATGCCGCCCATGGCTAGCCGCCTGCATCCTTGCGCGCAACGCTGGAGCTCGTTCACGCACCTGTCGATGCACATATCGACCCGTTTGTCCAATTTGCCATTCGCTCCGACAAAGATCTGCGCATAGCAAGTCACGAGTAATAGCACTATCACCACCACCATGGTCTTGCCTGCACCTGTCATTGCCTATGAGCAAGCTCAATACCTGTGCTCGATGAGTGATGGATCACAAGTTAATTATATAGCTGCGGAAGCCCTAGTAGAAGAGATTTTGGTGAGTCTTTGGTAAGAAGCACATGCACATTGTAAGTTGCAATTTTATTATTACACCAAATGACTATTTTGGACCCAAAAAAAAATTGTAGGGTGCCGGTTTGGTCAGCATGACATTGATGGTGAGGTTTTTGTTTTTATTTTTAAGATGTCCTGCTTTATGCATGTTTTATTGCATATCTTTTGCGTTCATTGTCTCCAACTTCCATCATTTTTATAAATGGAAGAAATAATACGCTCCCGTGACTTGATCCATTAATATTTTGTCATCCCGCTAGTCTTATACCTCTCCTCGATAACCACAAGGATCACTCGAGATGGTGAAAAACTTATACTAATATTTAACAACATTTTCTAGGAATACGGCAAAAGGCCAATTTGGTCAAAACGATCGTAGGAAATGTATTTATATATCAAAAATCCTAGAGGAATCCATGAGTTCCTAATTTTCTAAAGTCATCAATGACAAATCGTTGGATTACGTGCATCTCATCTCTCCATTTTTTAAGGGCCTAAACAGAAAAAGTCAAATGTCTAAACAAATTTTTTTGTACACGTGTCACAACCATATTATAAGTTCTTCGTGTGAGTTCCTATTTGAGCTTTTATAGTCGAACTATTTGTGTTTGTATATAGCCATATTCTTCGTCAAAGATGAAGAAACCAAATAGACAATAAAGGACAAGGGAGGAAAGTGCAAGACTCTTTTTGGTTGAGTGTCAAGGTCACAACTCATAGCCTATGTTTCTAATTGGATTATTTAGTTTAAGAATTTTGTATGATATTAGAAACATGCGTTTAGGTCTCCATATTTTCCAGAATAAAGTTTGGATTTCGTTCTAACGGCTGACTTGGACCCATCTTCTAAAATGGAGACATAAACGTAAATTTTGAATACTATACGAGATCTAAAAACTAAACGAAAATATGTGAGGGCTGTGCGACTTGGATTATTTAGTTTTACAGAGTGGAGGTTGTGTGAGTTGGGTTATTTAGTTTTTTCATGACCAATCGAGAATGAGACTTGTTACACTATTGTTTTCTTCTATCTTAATCTCAGCAGCCACACAACCATCCTGGTGGCAGTTTCAATGGGCACGACTTCATGGACATCGTGTATTGTCAAATATCTCTCGTCCCGGTCATATTTTTGAATGCTTGCAACTCAAGAGCTTCCAAGGGTTGTATGACTACTGAGATCATAATAAAAACAAACAACACTATCATTGTAGCAGCATGGAATTTATGCGCCCAAAGTTCAAGAAGGTGCATCCCTATGCGCTGCAAACGGCATGCGTCAAACATCACAAAGCACAGTTGGTGCATCATAAAAAGAATATTTATTATTATATTGAAGGTCTGTTACATAAAAAGGACTTTTCATTTACATAGAAAATCTATTACAAATAGCCTACTCTAAACTGTAAAGATTAGCACATCACTTCCTCGTCAATAGCACGAGCGAATCTCTTTTGAACGAGGATCTGGTTGAGCAGAATTTGGGTTAGCAATCAACACAAACTCTATAATCAACATATTGGCACTCGATGTTGTCTTAGAAAAGAATATTGTCAATGAGGTACACGAGCACGAACTGCTCTGTCCATAACTAACTCAGCGCATCTCAGTTCTCTGATGGAGTCCTTCGTCAAAATCATATCTTCTTTAAACGAGGAGATCTACAATCCACTTCTGACTGACTCGCCAAGTAGGAGGCTCACGGCCATCGAAAGCTGAGTTTGTTCTTGACATGAGGTTGGAAGAAACGAGAATGAGCGAGTCCTGCCCTCTTCGAACACACATATTTATAGGCAAAAGCATGGTCAAGCCCATGCGCTAAGTGGCAACCTCTTCGAGATTAGTAGGATGAATCTAGCATTAATGGCAATGAATCTGCTATCTCAATTTTAACTAAGTAAGTTATAATTTCGAGCCCCAAAATGCTCTACGAGGCTAACAAAGGACAATGTGCCTCCCCAACAAGTTCAATTGATGCACCTCATAATCAATGCACCCCACTGTTGATGCGCCAGCAAAGGCCCCTCGCCCATTAAATAATTAATGCTAAGTGTTAGATGACAGCAGAATGTACCTCAAAAATAGTGTAGACGGCGGCTTTCACAGAAAATGAAGTCACCTACGTCAGCACACGTAGGTGTCATCATTACCCCTTTACATTTATGCTCAGCCACATGGCTAACCCTATTATCCTTCGCATGCGCCCTAAAGCCATGCGCCCAAACTCGCATGCGCACAAAAGCCATGCACCCAAAATCATCATGCGTTCCAATGGCCATGCGCTAAGTTCTTCCACACGATGAGCCCAAACGGGTGCCAACTTTCCAATATCTCAGCAACAAATGACTCTCAACAACTGTCATGTGTCAGCTCATCCACAACCCAACAGTCACTACAAGAAAAAGACCCTTTAATAACGCTTGTAAAAAAATTATTATAACGATTTATATAAAAGCGTTACAAAATTTTAGAACCCCACTTAATATGACGGATTGTACTAGTTTTTGGCCTATTACAACGCTTTACATATATAAATGTTATATATAGTTTATGCATATGTAACAGTTATAAATATAGACATTATGAAATGTCATAAAATCCAAAATCAGTTCGCTCGCTTTTTCCACTCCTGCCGCTCTCTTTTCCTTCCCCCCTGAAAAACAAAAAAAAAACCTAAAATCAACTCTCTCTCTTTCCTGCTCTCATTTCCACTCTTGCTCTCGTTTTTCCTCTCCCCCTCTCATCGTCCCCCTCTCCCCTCCTCTTCTTCGAAAACCTCTCCACTACTTCGTCTTCCCTTCATGAAGGACCTCAAGGAGCGGTTCGGGATCTTAGAGTAAAAGAGGGTTGTAACCCAGGTCATCGGGATGCCGGAGGCCCGGGTGGTAGCTCCCAGCCATCGTCCGGTCTCGAGAGGACCATGGAAGACTTGGCGGTCGACAATATCGTGCTTAACGGAGTTGGGCGCGTGCGACTGAACCTGGCCCCGGAGCTCTACGAGGGCCTACATTTGCACTTGGAGTCGGCCAGCATCGTCACTGACGTAACTGAGAGCCGAGAAACCTCGTCTTCTTGTCGGTGTAGTCGAGCAACCACTCCACTGCTTCCATCGTCATTGACATAGCCTCCACCGCCATCGATATAGACCCCACCATTGGTGACAAGGTTTTGACCTAATTTATGCCCTTATTATTTCGTAATTTATGCCCTAATTTTTATTCAAAAAATTTTGATTTCATTGATTTTAATGAAACCCTAATTTCTGCCCTAATTTCTATCATTAGGTTAGGATTTCTTTTCTATTTCCTATTTTTCAAAATATCATTGAAACCTTTGAATGCATGTTTTGCATGGATATGGATACGACATGGACAGACGGACACAACACCTATTTTTGTGTATACTAGTGTATTAAGGGGTGTTCAGGCATACCATGTATATATTTATCTTAGAGCAAGGTGTATTATATGTATGGCTGTAACTTGAAGTTATATATCCTTTTTTTATGATGCATTTAGACGTCTTCACATTATTATCGAATAATATTGACATATGGATAGTGCAATGACCCGCTCCGCACGGTGCATTACGATAAGTCGTTGACTCGAAGAGTTGCATTGACCCAAAATATATATCGATACAGATCGATGCAAAGAGTTACGTTGACCCGAGGAATGCATCGAGTAAGTCCGATACAAGTGTTAAGTTGGCCCGAGAGAAAGCATTGAGTCGGTTCGAAGATTCTAACAAATCGAATCGATGCAACGCACAAGTCCAATTCGAACGAATATTAATTTTAGTTGGTTTCGTGTGCAGGCTATACGTTTACGCTAAAATATAAGAAGTCGACTTTTTGCCTTATTTGTAATGGTGTCCGCAAAATCAAATCACCACCTCGCAATGGACTGAGACATAGGCACGGTAAGATAAATCGGTCGAGTAATTCAACGAAGCACGAAGTGCTTGAATGTCTAACTCAAAAGAGTTGGTCGTACAACAAAGTTATGAAATCGAGCCGCATCGACTTAAGGTGGGAGGACTTTGACCCTTCTTTCCTACTCCTTCATGCCTAAGTAAAATATATCATTGTATGCTAAGTTAACCTATCGAGACCACGGACGTGGCTCCATCGAAAGATAAACATGGTGCGTGTCGAACACTAGATAGAACAATTGAAATAAAACGTACATCAAATGTACGAGTCGCTATTGAACATTGAATATTGCAATGGCGAATGCCTCAGTGTGCAAGCCATAAGAACATGGGATAACTATATCGACAAGTGCCTCGGCGCATGAGTCGTTCGTGCCGTCGTGCACGATTTAGAAGGCTAGCACATTGAAAGACTATTGAGGCGAGTGTCCTAGTGCACGAGCCATGAACATTGAACACTAAAACATAGAATATGGAAATACAGTATCAAGGCGTGCATCGCATGTACGACTCGAAGAATAGAGAACAATTGTGTCAAATCCTGCGTACATGCATGAGAATCATAAAAGATGTCTTCGGTGTAAAGAGAACAGTTGCGACATAAATGTGACAGAACTGTCGAATATGGTACGGTGCCTTGGAAATGTTCGGTACCTTCGGTTCGTTCATTTGATGAACATTGAGTTGGGGCATGGTGCCATTGAACATTAAAACGAAGAATGAAATCGTACAAAGAATATGAGAACATTAAAAGAAAGAGAAATGTAAGACTACGTGAAGTCTGAGTTTCGGACTCAAGCCTGTGTTTGGCTGTATAAGTTTGACGCACGTTGCATGGTCGAATGGACTTGAGATATTGCCCGTGCACGGATGGGATATTTTCCCCCGAATGAGTTAATGCTGGGGCACCGGGACCGTTCAGCCTAGGAGGGATGTTAATCATTGTTGGTGCACATCTTTTGAGCATAACTTACGATCTGCTACTGATGTGATAAGCCACAATTGATGGTAAGTTCGACATTCTACGGATATTAGGCTAGCAACCCGTACGGGGAGGACGCCGGGTTATCCAATTTAAAAAAAGAAAAGAGAAACAAGTTAGTCCATTCTAGCACGAATATGCCAATGAACTTCATATAGTTAAGGAACGGTGGGCCGAAAGTGCAGGCAGACAGAGATCCTGCACAGAGAGCACATATAACATGACAGGGAAAGATGTCAGGCATATTCACCTTGCGTCAATGCAAGGGCGAGTGCGTCAATGTTGGTAAAAAAATCACGAAACAACATGAGAGTGCTATTGGTTGCATGCTTGCTTATGCAAATCATCGTTAACATGCTTGCCATAAAATACATTGCTTTACTGCTTTCGAATATGTCATGAAATCGACCCTAAGGTAATTATAGAAAGATCATAAGTTAAGCTGCATGATTCATATATCTACTTAATGTCGATTTAGTAAAGTGGGTCTCTGATCAGTACGCGAGAGGATTAGTACTGATATTCTACCAGATTGCTTGCAGGTTCAGGGAATGATCTGCTTGCGGCGGAGCTTCGCTTGAACACGCTGAGGCATGGAATGTCGTAGCATATTGAGGCGTGCGACCACATTGACGCTCGGACTTGCAACAGGATGATGCGACCGAGATATAAAATATATGACGTATGGAACGATAAAATCCTTTGTGGACAAGAGAGAAGCTGAGTGTTGTAAGCTAATCTAGCAAATTCAGTCGGGCTATTGAAAGCCTTTATAACCTCAGTTCAATTACAATAAAGAAAATTGTTTCGTATATACTCTGTTTCTTCTGATGCTAATATCAAATCAAAGATAACCATTTGAGAACTTGTTATCTTGCCTTGTACAAGTGCAATTCCAGACTTGTACGACATCACGCCCAGCGATGACAAATAATTCGGATAGATCGATACGAGGACGAGCCATTTTTTGGGTCGGGACGTGATAGATAGATAATCAATTGTGGGCAGCATCAACGATGTAGGACACTAGGATTGATTTCTATGGAGTTAATTGTAAAAGCAAGCTCATTCAAGCAGCAAAAGTTTTATAGAAGAAATAGTTTTATTCTTAAACCGGTTCTAGTTAATTTCTTACTTTCCTTTTATGGAGTATTGGTACTTTTCCTTTGGCAAAATGATGACAGTTGTCTAATTTTTCTTCTAATATTCGATTTGGTAGTTTCATATATCCTTGAATTGTGTCTATTTTTATGTATTAAAAATGGTGAAATGTGTGCAATGAAGGAGGTTGCTCTCCTCTTGGATGATCCTAAATCAAAAGAAAGCTCAAAGTAGTTGGAGGCAAGTAAGGCATTCTTTATCACTAGATGTAGATGGTCAATTTGTCAATGTTAGAGTTCTATACATTGTAACCCATTTGTTCATACACATGCATGATTCTTGATTGCTTGCCTATTCTGACAGGAAATATGTCTCTTGAGTCCCCTGCGACATCAGATTATTGTCCAGTATTATGTATGCGACAAGGTATGTTGTATTAATTTGCAGCATTAATTGAATATTTTCATCGTCTGAATTTTATTTAGTAGGTTATTAGTTTTTGTATTGATTTTGGTTTGTTTTATTTTTATATATCATAGTTGTCATTTGTCAATGGTTATAATTTTTTTCTAACCTTCTCTCTCTCTTTCTCTCTCTTTCTCTCTCTCTCTCTCTCTCTCTGGAACATGAATTATGAACATATTTCATTGCATAATGGACTTTTTAACCTCTCAAAGGAAGAGTCAAGGCTTGTGAGCTCTATATGATTGAATACAGTTGCCATGGGTGATATTTGATTAACTTTGGTCATCGATTAGATTGTTGGAAATGTAGCCCTTAATTTATGTGTACCTAGAAAATGTTGCAACTTAAAGAAAACATAGGAAGTCAAAGAAAACTTTGGGTTGGTCCTCTGTTGCTCTTTAGCTTCTACTCTCCAACAGATTCTATACATATGCATTGGGTATGTGCATTGTAATTTTCCAGTTTTTTATAAATTGCCAATTTGTAAAACTTATGTTTTTGATGTTATGTATTCTGAAATTGAATAGGTGGGCAAGGAGATTCAGTTCATATATTTATCTTAACATTGACAACTCCTCTGAGCGAAGCATGCCATGTTGCTTTGAGCTTTGTTGTCTTGCATTTCAACTTTTGCAAGTTGTTGTCATATTTTATGTGAACATTAGTTAGTTGGGCTCCTAATGTGTCTGAAGGAATGACCCAAAGGAAATACTAGTTTAAACCATTTAGTAGAATTATTGTGGTCGTTCTTCCAACCATAGAAAGTTGAACGTGAGGTACATCTAAATCTCACATCAAGATTAGTCGGAGATGTCAGCCACTACCTTCAGCCCAGTCTGAGTATAGTTCGTATGGTTAACGAAAATACTATTAGCTCCTGACAAGGTATATTTACACAAATACTTTGCAAAATTAATTTGGCTGAAACTATTCTCTGATAATTTTGGAGGGAACTCAACTCTGCTCAGTAAAAACAACTACAGTGAAGGATCTTGAATAAATATATCATCCACAATTCTAAAGCATTAACCTTATTCTTCTTATCATGGTAAGAAGCATATGCCTTAAAGATCTTTGTGAATGCACAGGTGGCTTTTTGTAGCATATAAAACAGTCAACTTGCTTACATTTCCTAGAACAATGGTAGTGGGGGAGTTGACCAAGGTAAATCATACATAAAAAAATTTGTTCAAAATATGTATTCTTTTCAACTTGTTTGTAATAAAAAAAACGTATAACACAAAAAGGAGACTTCTAAATTGACAAAAATGAAGATGAAAATCAACTTCAACCTAGGTCTCTAACATTCTACAACTAAAATTGGAATACCTCGTCTATATTCATCGATCCTCCAAAAGCTTTTTCAGGTCCAAGTCCCCTTTGGAACTCTTTTCACAGCATATTCTGCCAACTCTTTCATATCCAAATTATTCTGCCAACTCTTTCATATCCAACGCTCGGCTATGTGCGTCTTCCACTGATATTTTAAAAAATAAACTGATATTCACTTTAATCAAACATGGAGGAGTTTAAGTGACACTTGTAAACACATTGAGGTATCTGAGGCACTACAAGAATAAGGACTTTTCTTGGCGGTGATTCTCCATCAAGAAATGGGTATCTTGACGGTTGCGGATCCGTCAAGTAGGCCGGAGTCAAGAAAAAGGCCCCCCTTTCTTGACGGTCGCTGGAAGGGCTTTTCTTGACGGTTTTTTGTCGTCATATAAAGTAGTTTTCTTGACTATTTTTAGCCGTCAAGATAGCAGTTTTTAGAAACCGTCAATGTAGGTGAAAACTTTTCTTGACTCCGGCCTAAATGACGGTTATTAGCCGTCAAAAAAATCTTCAATGAAAAGAGCAGTTGCAGCAGGATTGAACTAATTGTTGACGTTTTATAACCGTCAAGAGAAGCTAAATTTTGTATAGCCAAAATTTTATTTATAATTATATATAATGAATCGAACACACACATAACATCAATAATCCAGAAGATATACACACATCAAATAACTGTAATATCCAATTTTTATATTAACAAACTATATTGTTCATACACCACAAACTTCCAACACATCCAATATACGTTCAACCACAAACATCCAACACACGTTCAACCACAACATATCCAACCAAACTATGTAGTTTTTGTACATCATAAACATCCAAAATCGATATTTATATAACTAGAAATAAAATATGTAGCAAACCCGGCCGGAACACATCCCTCCTATATTCACAGCACCTTCATTTTCTATGTAGTTCCTGAGAGAAAAAAAATTTAATCATTATATGTACATGTTTGTATAAACTAATATCAACTAAGAACAAAAATTCTAAAAAAAAATAACTTATTTCAACTGAGAATAAGATATATGACAAGTGCTGTAAGAAATAAAAAAAACTAAGAATCTAGGAACATCAAATTAGAATAAAGGCTATGTCCAATGGATAGAGACAGTAAGTGAGAAGTTACATGTAGTTCATGTAATTCTAATTCTAAGAATCGACACTTTTATGCATAAAATTCACACAATAAATTAATAAGTGTGAACTATATCAGTTGAATCAACCAAGCCACCAAAATGTGATATCAGTTGAATCAACCAAGCCACCAAAAAGTCCAAGATTATAGTATCAACCACGTCCAAACTACACAAAATAACAAGTTCAGGAGTACAATATCATCCACATGCAACCTTTTTGTATATTACAAATCTAAGGAGACCCAACAAACTGCCAACAAGCCACCAAAAGCAACAACCAAGTAGACGTTTGTATCAATAAGCAAGTATCAGTAATTATAATTTTGGGGTTATTTAGCACCTAAAACCTATTTTTCATCAATGAGAATATCTTTTTGTTTGCTAGAAATTGCTTGGAATTAGTTACTTGGCTGGAAAATATTCTCCAGTTCTAAAAGACTCTCCTACATCTTTTAAAATGATATCTATCAACTTTGATTCACTTCAAAATTAAGCACATAAAGCACACTACAGAAATCATGACTACAATACATAACTTGGATCTGCACATTGACAAAAGTAACATATTTGTAAATCAATATATTTTGCCCCCATAGTTGTATTGGTATTAGTCACTAGACTGAGTATGTATAGATGTGAATGCAATTAAAGGTGAAGCAACACAACCCACAACATTATATCAATGGCTTACCTCAGCTGCAGCATCCAGTAGTAAATGAACAGGAATAGGAAGACCAAAATTAGGTATTATCCCCGCCCTTTCCCGAGTTTTATGATCCAAAACCTCCAGCTTAAATAAAAGTGCTTCCAACCTACATTTGTTTACTATATGAGAATGACCAATAAAACGAAGAAGAGGGTAGGGGAGAAACAAGACTCTCCTCTCTGAAGCTCCTTTCCCTCATCACCTCTTTCTTTTCTTCCATCTTCAAAACTCAACAACAAATAGAGAGACTATACTAGTATACCTTCTCTCTTGTTTCATTAGTGTTATATATATATATATATATATATATATATATATATATATATATATGTGTGTGTAAATGACATGATGGTATAAATAACACGTACAAAAGTGGATGGCAGAGACATATCTGAACAACTACAAGAGCCTATCAACATATAGAATTTTTTTCCATACCTGAAAATTGGAACACATCAAAAAATGATACATCTATATCAAAAATTGATATGGAGAGAGAGAGAGAGAGAAATTTTGTTGTACATCTATATCAAAAATGATACATTTATATCAAAAAAATGATACATCTACATCAAAAATTGAGGAATACTAAATTTGCTCTACATTGATTTTTCTAATGTTATTCTTTGTTTGTGCATGTGCATTATTATGTATCTGACTGCCTTTGTGCATCATGTAATCTATTTCCAACTTAATATTATATATATAAAACTGGACAATCTCAAGTAATATGTGCTCCAGTTATTATCTTTTTTATTTGGAACTAGACATGTTTGGTTGAGAAATGTTTTTCTGAATAACAGAGTTTCAAATGTGTTTTGCTGTACTATTAAATATTGATAAGTTTATGACCTACTGTAAGTAATTGGTTTCGGATTCATTCATTTACTTGGAAGCCATTGTACGACTTTGCATTTAATAAACTTATCTTCCTCGTGAAATTTCATTTTTATCTTATAGAACTCAGGTTAATCCTTTTGATCTTAGTCATGTTCAGAAGATAACTATAATATGATTATCTTCTGATGTGGAATATATAATAAGTTTTTGAGATCAAGGAAGCATATGATGTAAGTCTGGTATATTCAATTCCAGTTCGACGTGGGAGTAAGCATATGCTATTTTACTTTGCCTTATAACTCTTCTTTAGTTCTTACTGTCATTAGCTTGATGTGAAAGGGGCTCATTGACGCTTGTCTAGTGAAAAGGGTATGGATTTGGATTGATTGTCATCTTTTCATCCAGTTTTTGTTGAACTCCCAAGCCTAATCATTCTACATATTATCAACATCCCCCTCCTTTGCTGGAGCTTACCTAACCATGCTACAGGAAGGCATAGTACATAAAACTTTCGTAATTTCTCATATGTTCAATGAGATGGCACTAGTTGTTAGACAAAAGTATTCTCACCAATAATTGCAATATCAGACACCAACCATCAAATCTGAGATATTGGTGGTATAATTACCAGTTTTCCATAGTGTTGTATGTTGTGTCCCTTCCAGTGAGAAAGAGTTGTGGTTATTATTTAATGCAGCAATATCATAATTTTTTGCAAAAATTTTTACTTTGAAAGTTTGAAAGTCCAGGCATGAGCCTAGGATCTTCTGACAGTGAAAGACAAGCACTGGGAACAGATCACTAGTTCCATGTCCAAGCTAATAACATAATTGGATAAATTATGTGCTTTAATCTATGTTCAAGGATATTATCATATACTAGGAGGAAACTAACAAATACATACAGCATGTCGATATAAGATAAAACCATGTCAGAAACAAACAAAAAATTAAGAAGTGTATTTTTGCAAAAATACAAGCATAACTTAAACGTTTAACTGCAAAAATACAAAAATTAATAGGCTTGTAATATTGATGGTTTGTTATTAGCATGCTTCAGAAATGTACATAGTGTTCCCCGTGGACCATTAGACAAGAGGCGTGGAAAAAAAACGTGAATACTAGTTAGCAAAAATAGAATTTGTAATTTTAAAAAGACAACACTAACCTTTTGTAATGATGAAAAATCAATGCCAAAAAATGCTAAATGTTGAGCTAATAATGGGTCTTCAACACAATCATCCTCCGGATAGGAGAAAACATCTGCATTGCCAAAAAATGCTAAATGTTGAGCTAATAATGGGTCTTGAGTGGAACCATTTTCCCACCAATTTTCCCCCTTGTCAGAAAATTGATTCCCAAGTTTGTGGTTACCAAACAAAGGAAAGGAACAACTTTTCTTTCTTGGTTCCTTAAATCCGTGAACCAAACGAGGCCTTAGAGTATTTAGGCTTCCGCAAATAACTAACGATTTGAATGACTGGGTGAGTTCTTAAAAATGGTCATCTAATCAATAATTCTTGTACATATTACAATGGACATCTGGTTAATACTAGACATACTAGACGTGCATGTTGAAGATTTGGTACAGAAAATGAAGGAAAGAATAGATTTTACTAGTTGGTGGCTAAAATTTTATTTTCACAAGCAGATACTGTTTGGCAAATGTGATAGACTCTGCTATAATCTTACATCTGAAAAGAAAGAAAAAAAACTTGCAAAAAAATCAGTTTCTCCAGATTTATAAATAAATGTACAAGCTTATTACATCAATACCGCATAAGTACATGTTGCATTCTGCCCCCCAGAAGAAAAAGGAATGAATTCTGGAAGCAGATGCTGGTGGTGAATTCATGAAATTGAAGAAGTTCATGTACAAGGGGCAGCTTGCAAACGACGTACTTGAATAAAAGCAATTTGTCATACACTTAAATCCAATTGACACAAGTGAATCACTACATTCTCTAGAAAGCTTCCCCCAATTTTCATGGCACCACTTTATTTAAAGCACAAAACCGTTACCAATAAATAAATACAAGTATCATCCCCTAGAAAGTCAGATATGCAAAGGAAGGTGAAAACTGCTGACGATAATCAAATAATTACATCAACTTACGACTCTAGGCTCTTTAAGATAATACTGTGTGGTCAAGCTGCAGGGTTAAGCTCCCTCTCTATGTCTTCTAACGACCGACCCTTTGTCTCCACAACATTTGTAGATATGTATAGAACTCCCAAAAGGCAGACCGAGGCGAATCCCAAATAAATAGAATTGGTAATTTTAAAAAGACAACACTAACCTTTTGTAATGATGAAAAATCAATGCCAAAAAATGCTAAATGTTGAGCTAATAATGAGTCTTCAACACAATCATCCTCCGGATAGGAGAAAACATATGCATTGCCACAATAAATTGTTACAAATAACAAAGTACAATAAAGGAGCTTGACAGATCATGAACAATGGAAAATCATTGGCAGTCATTAATAAGAAAAAGGAATAAGACAACTAATTATATATGTGATTCTTTGCTTCACATTTATAACTCAAAAATTTACAGTCAGAGACCTGTTTTAGCATCACATTATAACCATGTTCAACATTAATATATAAAGCCAAAAGCATAAATTTGGGGGTTATTTCGATGGAATTGTGCGGATCCGGAAAGAAAACAAAACCCTAGATTAGAAATTTGGGGGGTTGGTAACTGATCGAAGAAATTGGTACCTGATGGAAGTAATCGAGAGTAGCTGGAGGTCGAGATTAGAGCGAAGGGTGGCGCGGATGAGAAAAATTAGGGTTTCTTCTCCTTCTTCTTCTCCTCTTCTTAGGTTGCTTCTTTCTTTTTCTCTTTTTCGAAGTTTTTCTTTCTCGAAGCAAGCTTCAGACGTCTCTGAGGAAGAAAAAGATTTTCTGGGAGAGGATTTTGAGATTGAGAGAAAGCCTGTTGGGGGTTTTCAGAGTGGAGAGGATTTGGGGATTAGGGTTTGGAATTTAGAAATGATCTATGTGAGAGAGCAAGGAGGAGGAGGAGGAGGAGGAGGAGGAAGAAGAAGAGGAAGAGGATGAAGAAGGGTTTGTTGGTTTGGGTTCTCCTTCTCCATCTGCTCATGGAGAAATAGAGCGGAGAGGAAAGAATCGAAAAATAAAGAAAATGGGATTGAAAGACAACCCGTCAACATATATCTGCAATAGAAAAAAAAATTAAATATATTACCAAAATAGCAGTTGAAAAAAGTGTGCCATTTTTTCGCACATAAATTAGTTGACGGTTATCTCCAAACTATCAATAAATAAAATGATATTTCTTGGCGGATCCTCTAAAACCATCAACTATTAGACTATAAAATTGCTTAATTTACATAAAACAAGGCCCTTCTTGACGTAAGGCTAAAACCGTCAAGATAGTCCATTTCTTTGACGATTTTTGACGACCGTCAACTTATAAACCGTCAAGAATCATCATTTTTCTTGTAGTGAGGAAACTCAAAACTACAGCGGATAAACTAATATTTGCCTTTCTAATTGGAGACATTGAACAACTTAAATACATATGTACATGATTTTCAGCACTTTCTTCAAATTAATGTTAGAATCATAATAGATGCACACAGTTAAGCTTTCTTTCAATATACAATTGAAAAACATTGTCTCTTTTGCTGATTTTCTGCTTTTGTTATAGAGTTGCTCAATGTTTCTTGAGTTTCGTGTGCAGTTTTTTTAGTATACTGGGTTAAAATGATGGGTTTTTTTTAGTATCTTGGGTATCATGTATAGTTCATTTAATATCATGTGCAATTTTTTTAGCAGTTCCTAAGATGCTGCCTCTATATCAGTATCATGCCGCCTCTTTGTTGAGTATCAATGTTTGGGCTATGATGAGTATCACTTTAAGAAATTGTTTGTGCTATGATGAGTATCAGTTATTTGTGGGTATCGGTGGTTATGATGAGTATCAGATTTTATGGCTATGACGAGTAACCCTTTGTACAATTTCAGCTTTCTATAGAATTTCGTATGGTTAAAACTTGCAAGTTATGTTTTGATGAATTATGATAAATTTAGTTGCCTATAGTGCCCCGTCCCGATAGACAGGGGACTATGTAATATGCTTGCGACGAGTCAGACTCGGTCGGGAACTTAGATGGCTAGTCTGACTCGAACGTTGAGCTTGGCTTACAATAACACTTTGTGGCATCGAATAAATCGATTTGGACGAATGTTACGAGAACCAATCCAACTAATAGAACGTCTTCTGTTGGAATAAGTCCTAGATGCAGCAGGCTGCGTCTCGGTGAGTGAGCTCTATATAAGAGTCCCTTCGACGGGACTGGACTGTTGCCTGGTTTTCTTGAGTTTTTATTATTTGGTTTTGATGAATGTGTTTTTGCGTCAATTTTTGCATTCATTCTACGCATTTCGAAACGAAGGATTAAAGAAGGGATTCTGATAAAATGTTGGGGCCATTGCAGGAGCTCGCGTAACTGAAGCTTGAACGTTGCGAAGAGCTTCGACTCTCAGCACGATCAAATACTTGGTGGGTGGTTCGGCCCTTTCTTTTCTACTCCTTCCCGCAAATGAAATTTAGTTTGCCTCGAACTTATTCAAATCGACGATGCCAAGTTAAATTCATGCCAAATCACTAAGATCAAGAACCCGGGATAACATATCAATTTAGAGTAAATTACTCTAAAAATATAAGTTTTAGATCAAAAAGCGAAAAGATAAGGTTCTAGAAAAAAGTTGGACTATTTCATGATATGCAAAATAAAATGAAACGTTGGTTGTGGCATATGATGCCTCGAGGAAATTGAGCCTATGGGATGCCAAATCGGAGTACGGATTTGGGGAAAATAATTTGTTGCATGAGTTGGGAAAAATGATAATGTTGCTTAATACTGTCCACGCTATGCAAATTTGTTTCATATGTTAAAACTGTTCTCGTATTTGCATGGTCGTGGACAACTTGTGCATAAGGGTTTCCTCGAAACCGTTTCGGGGCATCGAAACTGAATCGACCTAGGGGGATTTGAGATTTTATGCTTGGTACGAGGAATTATGAGACCTCCAGCTAGGCTTGCAACCTAGTCTGATAGGGCACATCATAATGCCATGGAGAATAGTCCCTCATGGTGATTAACACTGATGATCGCATATAAGAGCATGCTCACCTATTGTCTTGTGCAGGTGGTAAGTATTATATCTGTTTCATATAGGGATAAGTACGACCGTGGTAAGAGTTGAGATAAACTGCTATGATTTCTGTCTGCTTTTACCATTTCAAATGGAATGCTATCAATATGAACTGAATTCATTTAGTTCTAAATAGAAAGAAAACGCCAATGCATGCCTACCTTAACAAGCAGAGTCGGTTTAGACGAGTGGGTTCGTCCCGCTCAATAGTGCATTCCCAAGTGTACTAATCCCCTAACCCCACAGATGACGAGGACTCTGGGGGTGCACGTCGCTAAGCCAAAGTTGAAGTTCGGAGAGGCATTTTGAAGCTCTTCATATTCTGAAGTATTTTGAAGCCAATTCATCGAAGGCTTTCAATGTATAAAAGGGTGAATGTATGGAACGGCAAGTGTTAATTCAGGCAGCTTATCGAGTATATTTCTTTTGATTCAATCAATGTAGTCGCAACGGCATATCTAATGTAGTATGACTTGCACTTCGTTGCAAGCTATAAATGAAAAGCATATTTCCATCTTTCTAAACTGCGTGTTTTATTACTCTGCAATTTGTGAAGTTTCAACTTGATTTTTCAAATAAAATGATCAAATGTAATGTTCTTGTCTTGTATGAGTGCAACTTCAGAATCGTACGATATCACGCCTTAGCGAGAACGATCGATTCGGCATAATAAGAACGGGGACGAACGGTTTGTCGAATCGAGGCATAATATTGCTAGCCAGTAACACACATGGGAATGAGTAGACGTTGCCATATCAAGTTATATCAAGGTGACATGTTTGCCAACCATGAGTTGCATTTTCAGTTTTCTATATGATTTCGTATGGTTAAAACTTGGAAGTTATGTTTTAATGAATTATGATAAATTAGTTGTCAGCCAGTAACACACTACTTGCTTATTTAGTCAATATCACATAATTATTGTCATTTATGCTTAAGATAATAGTGTGAGTGCTAAATGTTGTCATGAGTGTTAAATCACAGCCTTCAAGAGAAAGGGGTTTCCTATTAGGATTTCGGGGGTTTTGAGGCTTCTCTTTGTGAGCAACCTGAGTCATCTGACCAAAGCAATCCAGATTGGTATGCATTGCTTGTTTCAGAGATAATTTCTTATTTCAGAGAATGCTGGCTAGGGTATGAATTCGTTGTGTCTCCTGACCAAAGCAACCCGAGTCACCTTACCTAAAATTTCCAGAAGAGTGAGCCTTCAGCTTTGTAGAAGCATAGAATTTCAGACGCATCTAAGGCCAGAACTCCTATGCACCCTACCTCTCATACGCCAGAAATCAATATGCACCAGGAGCAGAATACTTGGTACAGCAGAAAACAACAAAGAAGTATAGACATAAAAATGGGGCTTTTATTTTATATGAAAGTCTATTACATATCTTTTACAAAGGAGAATTCTTTTACAAAGGAGAAAGAAAATCCTAAAAGCTACAGTCAGGTGCATCACTTGTCAGGCGCATCACTCGAAGTGCTATAGCCAGGTGCATCACTTCAACGTACAGCCAGGAGCATCACTCAAGTGCTACAGCCAGGCGCATCATTCCAGCATCTCAGCGTAGGCACATCCCCATGCATAGTCAGAGCGAAGCACTTTCTCGTCTGCATGCGGGTACTCTAGCAGGAGGAGTGGCTCCTCTAGCCAAACCAAATCGGGGCACGATAGCCCCGACCTACGGCTCTTCCAGCATAACAAAAATTAGGGCACGACAGCCCCAATCTTTGGATGCAACAGGCACCTTCAGCCTGTGTCGGGACACAACGATCCCGATCTTTGGATACAATAGGTACTTTCACAGGCTTGTACAAAAATAGGGCTGATGGTAAAAATACCAACTCGGCCCATCTTCGTCTTCGGAAGGAGTTCACCGTCAACTCGCCAAGGCAGAGAACCAATCGAGTTCGTCTCCATGAAGGAAAGCTAAGTGAAATGAGAAACAAAACTCTTCACAAAGCTATTTATAGGCCGGGGCAACCTTCGCCAATGTGCCAAGTGGCAGTCTCCTCATATTCTGTGCAATGAATTTGCATTAATGACGATGAATCTGCCTCTTCGTATGTAACGAAGTCAAAACAATCATTAACGCCTCGAAAAACTCAACAGACGGGCCAATGAGGATGTGCCATGCGACAGATGCACCGTCAGTACCATGCGCACCATACTGATGCACCCAATAGGATATAGACCTATGTGCCTAGTGGGGCACAAACTGATGCGCCTACTTCAACTCGTCACCCATCAAGCATTTAAAGCTATGAGACAGAGTTGGCAGCACGCTTTTCGAAGACTGAACAGTTGATAGCTTTTTGCAGAAAACGAAGAGCCACCAACATCATCTTCATTATTACATTTTGTTGGTTACAGATGTACTTTGCCACGTGGCCGACCGATCACTTGCATGTACCTCCATAGCCATGCGCCTAGAAATTTGCATGCGCCTCAAAAGCCATGCGCCCCCGACTTACTCCTGATCCCAAAAGACAGAAGCCAAGTCTCTACATGTGCTTCCACAACCATGCGCCCAAAATCTTTGCATGCACCTTAGAAGCCATGCGCCCAGACTGGTTTGTCATAAACCAAGTCACCTTCCATGCGCCTAATCCTAGGCGCATCCCGACAGAACATCTTCCACAAAATTAGAGATTTTTGAGTCACAGACATGCGCCACATGTATTCTAACTCAGTTCTGCTCAAGAATGGGTGCTAATCATCCAAGATCTCAGAAATAACCGAATTCCACAATTGCCATGTGTCAGCTCCACCGCAGCCCAACAGAGTAGTTCAACAGATTTAACTTCAACTCAGGGCGCATCGTCCATGCACCCCACAGCATCAACCACGTGGCGTTCCCACGTACAGGTGCATACTACATATTCGCGCAGGAGCAGACCAGTCTGCTGCCTATAAATAGAAGGATCATTCCTTAATCCTCACACACACAAAGATAGATCATCATATCTACATACAGAGACAAGAAGAGACACGTAACGTCTACTTATCCTCAAAAAGCTCCAGCATCCCAGACCTTTAGAGAATCCAAAATTGTCGTCAGATCGTCAACGGAGTCAATGCATTACCACTCGCTCCACCGATACAGTTCCTAGATAAAAACAAAAGTGTACTCCTAGAACTATGTCTAAGTCCTACATTGTATACTGTTATGTTTGTAATCGAAATACCAAAATTTTATCAGTCAACAAAACCTTGTCACATTTTCGATGGCAAACAAGCTTCTATTTTGATTCTTTCATCAAATTTTATTAACTTCTCTCTTTAACTTCCCCCATATTTAAATACATCTAAAAGCTTTCTTGCATGTGCACAAACATGGACGTAATATGGACACCTACTGATTCTGTGCATGTTTGTGTGTATTTTTACATGACTGTGTTATTTATGTTAGGTGTCGTGACATTGAAATGGTATCGATTTAGGTGTGTCTGTGCTCACTATTAGCTTGAGAACTTCTAAAAGAAACAGAATACTTGCCAAACAAGTTACTGTCTAGTTACTTTTAGTACAGTACAAACTTTAGATTAACCTAAACATACTAGTTTGTTTATTAGATATATATATGTTATTCTAGGACAACGAGCCTCTATCAGGTGGAAAAAGAAGACAATTGCTTCATTAATGTTGTAAATTTTAATGAGAGTTTCATTTAAAAAATCTTATGTACGATGATTAGATGACTTGCTTAATATAGATTGCAATTTTCTTTATTAGTCTGAAGGCGTCGATTTGCTTCTTTCTTTGGATTTTATTGCCACTTGTAGATAATAAATGAGATCCTTTATATGTAAGTTTCTTTTGTGTTGTTGATCTAATATATTCTTATAAGTGTGTTCTTTCTCAGTTCCATTTACATTTATAAGACAATCAGGATAAAGCTAGTGCAAGGATTCCTTTTGAGTATGGTCTTATTATACATTAATTGAGTAATATGTTGCTATATTGTGCAATATAATAATACTTCAAATGGTGCTTGCAGTTTCGAAAATCCTCAGCAACACAGAGGTCATTGTTGTTAACCAAGTTAAGGATTCTCTACGACTCTTAACCGAAAAAATGTCATAAAGGTAAACATGTTCTCTTACAGAACATACTACTACTCGGTTTTGGGATAGATAGATGTTCTTCCATGATAATCTAGTATTAAAGTTTATTATAGATAAGCTAGTATTGAAGTTTTGTTGTCTAATTAGTATATTTCTTTGTCTCTTCTCTGATCTTTTGTAATTAATAGTTGGAATTATGGTGTGCAACGGTGCAGCGAGGAGTGGAGGAAGGTGACACATGTATATGTGTTGAGCAAAATTCAAGTGGACGAAGGTGAAAACCTTTTCAATATTTCTTCAAAAATACTGAGTTTTGAGGGTTTTACGTTGATAGTTTTGAAGGATGTCAACAGTTTGTGCTAATGAAGCCAAAGGAAGCTGCATACTAAGTTTTGAGGGTGCCCTTGAAAAAGGAAAAATTAAGATGTATACATGTATTTGGATATATTTTTGAAAAAATATAATTAAGATGGTCATATTATGTACATTTGGAATATGATATTTTAATTCAAAAGTAATGTTTTAAATGTTTGTTTCATTGATGTTGTTTAGTTCTAAATGAATATTTTATGAAACGATCAGTATTGACCATTGCTTTTTATAACACTTTAACATGTGATATATATGTGTGTGTGGTACATACCAGTTTAAAAATATTATATATATATAACTTATAAATCATGTTCCCTTCATCTCCTCACCTCCTCTCTGCCCCTCCCTTCGCATGGAGAGCTTCACGCCGCCTCTAGCCGGCCGGGAGCCCCTCCATCCCCCACTCCTTCCTGCCAATGTCTCCCTCTCGCCCTCCTTTGGATCACCACCTCGGCCCCTCCTCCGAGGATGCCCTTAGCAGCCGGCTTATGGCTACATTGCGTTTGCGTCGTAGGCCCCCCGTCGGCCTCGGCGTACTCCTCGCCACACCTCCATCTCCTCGGCCTTGCGGCAGGTCACGTGACCGCCCGTCCGTTCTAGGACCCCCCTCCTCGACTGGTACGCGGCGCAGCTGTCGCTAGTTGGGCGCGACCTTGCCGCGGTGGCTCCCTCGCCCTCTGCCGTCGTCTCGACAGTGGCCTCCGGCCCGGCCATCCAGTACCCGTCTCCGCAGCAGTCTCGTGCCGGTGCCTCGAGACCCCCCTCCGCCTGGCCGGATGATGGCCAGCTGGTTTCCCGCTCCTTCCCGCCAGCGTTTCGAATTTCAAATCCTTCTCTCCCGCCCTCGGACTCTGTGGAGCTCAGGCCATGAGCCCTCCCCCTCCCCTCTTCCGGGGCATGTGCCCAAGTTGAGGGACATGCGCCCGTACAGCCACTAACGGAGCCTAGCCTCCCCCATACGCTCGTTTTGTCGCCATGCCATGCGCCTTCAGGGGCAGCATATGCGCCCACTCCTTCCTATTTCCGCCTGACTCCCGTCACGTCCCAGCGTCCCTCCCCCGCGCTACTGACCCGTCGCCGAGCCATGCGCTGCTAGGGGCCGCCTATGCGCCCGCCCATTCCTCCTATGCACCTGCATCTCGATCGGGTCAGGTGGCGCCCCTGGCAGCGGGGAGGCCCGGTGGCCAGCGGTTTCGCACAATGCGGCCACTCTCGTCACTCCACCTCCATGCGCCCTAGTGCCCGTCTGCACCTCATGCCCCCCTGCATGGCAGGCCTCTGACCTTGGTGTGATTCCCTCCTTCTCGCAGCCGGATCAGTGCCCGGAGGCATTCTAACTTCCTCTCCAGGCCCATCCATCCTTCGCGGATCCTCCTCCAGCGCTGTAGCCTTCGGAGGTCCAGGGCCCCTGCCTCAGTCCCCAGGCATCGTCAGGACCCCTCCTCCTCATGTCGGCCAACCTTCTTCCTTCCCCCGAGCGCCTCAGCCTCCTCCGGGACCATCCCCAATGTCTCGTTCGCTGATTTAGCGAGACCAGACCGTGCTGCCCAGAAGCTCTCGATCCTTCCCGATGTCCCGCTCCCGAAAATTGACTACCCCCCACTTCCAGTAGGACAGCCTTTATCAATCCCCTTCTCCGAAGCTGATCTGACCTCCCTGCACCAGCGGTTCTCCTTGTTCACCTTTGTGCTCCAATTCTCTTCGTGGTGTCCCAAACTTGCTAGAGTCCAAGAGGCCATTGCAAAATGGTACTTCAAATCGGCATACAGAGTCGCACCCCTGGACCCCAAAAACATTCTGTTTCATCTCTCTTCGGTTGAAGACCAAAGGATCGCCCTGACCCATGGCACCAGCAAGGTGGACTCTAAAACCATGACAGTTGTCAGATGGTCTCAGACCCTCAATCCCAGAGAGGACTCGCCCATCATGGAAGCCTGGGTCACACTCCCCAGCCCCCCCTTAATCTGCTTCATCCTAGCGGCTCTCAAAAGAATCGTTAACTCGTTTGGCACTTTTATGGCCATATCGGAAGAAACCAGGAATCTCACCAGAGCAAACTACGCTAAAGTCTGCATGGAACTAGACATCTCCAAAGATCTTCCCAAATCTATCAACACTGAGTTAGGGAGCTAGACCTATATCCAACCTCTCATCTACGATAACAACGTCCTCTTTTGCAATCACTGCCACATCAGAGGACACCTCATCGAGTTCTGCTACAAAGCTCACCCAGAGTTGAAATAAAAGAAACAACTTGCCCCCAAGGATCCTCCCCAGAAGCAACAAGAGGAGTTGCAACATGCCCAACCCTCCACAAACTCACACCTCAGATTCGATGATAGTTCAGACTTGACCCAGGCAACCACCTTCCCTCCCACTGAACAAGGCAATCCCATATCTCCAAAACCCAATTCGATACCAACCACTAACAGATTCGAAGCTCTGAATTTGGAAGCTATTATTAACAATAAAGAGGCACCAGGGAACCCACCCGGCATCATAACACAATCGCCCAGCAACCTAGAAGCCGGCTCAACGAAGAGTACCACAACACCCAGTAAATCACGACAAGCCACAGAACAAACATCCATCACTAAGGTCCCCAGTCCTGAGGGGGGAACCAAAGACCCGCAACCCGTAGCACCTGAGACCGAAATCCCCTACTCGTATACCCCTGCAGACTACAGCAGAGTCTTTTCGCCCCCTTAGATCGAGAGGTCACGAAAAGGCAGAGACTCGCCGAGGAAGCCGAATTCCTGGACCCCAACAACCCCATGTGTGCTTTACCTGAATTCGAAGGATCCGAAGAAGTTCCAGTCGCCAACCAGACAGAAGACACAGGGACCAGTTACTTTATTCCCCTAAGGGGTGCGCCTCCCCCACCCGACGATAGCAACAACACCTCCAATAAATCTCACACGAAGAAGAAGAAAAAGAACAACCAAGAACAGCATTCGACAAGGACCACCAGATCTGCAGCCAACCTCCACAACCTCGACCCCCTCCCCCTCCCAAATGCTTAACATCCTTTCATGGAACGTGAGAGGGCTAGATAACAAATCGATGCTGAATAGAATCATCAGCCTCACGAAAACCCACCGAATCGACATCTTAGTAGTCATTAAACCCAAAATCCCTCAGAAGAGACTCAAAGGCATCCAGTTCCAACTCGAATTCCAGGCCGGGGTGACCGGATGCCACGACATCTGGATTTTCTTCGCTACTGGGATCAAGTTTGGCCTTATCTAGGACTCGAGACAGGCTCTCTCTTATTGGGTGGAACACCCGAATTTAGGACTTATTTTTTTTCAATTTTATAAATCAATTATTTTGAATAAATATTATTATTTGATTATTATTTGATTTAATGCTCTTTACCATGACTTGGATTTCTAGAGCATCAGGGATGACAGTCCCTGGAAACTTCCTTCTTGAAGTTTGTAGTAGACGAGATTATCTTCATGTTGATATATCGTGTCCCACTCGAACTTGCTCCCTTATACTCTTTTTGCTTCACACAAGTTCGGGTCAATTTAGACCATTTAATTAATAATTGATTTCCCACTCTTTTCCTTGATCATCGTTTGCACGTTACCATGACTTTTAATTTAGGAGCACCAGACTAGGCATTCTCTCGAAACCAACTTCTCATGAATGATCTACTCGAGACGCTCTTCGCCTATGACCTTCGTGTCCCACTCAGACACATCATCTTGTGCTTCATTTGCTTCGTACAACTTTTGGATCAATTTAGGCCAATTAATTATCTACCGTAAAACCTGATTTAATTTCCAACTTAATTTTCGGGCCCGACATCGGTCCAATCCAGTCGATCCAATATATGGCACTGGCCTATTTGAGTCAACTATGCACGTGCCACTTGCGTGCCACCGATTTGATCTCCCTTGTGCTTCCATCCCATCCATGATTTAATTTGGTTTAAAATTATTATTTTAATTAAATCTTGGCTTCGACTTTGTCCAAACTTGGCCCAACGTCCGACCCAGTTGGCATGGACCCTACCATGACTGTCCATACATCCCACTGATGTGTCTGCATTTTTCCCTATTTGAAAATACGTTTATTTTATATAAAAATATCTCTACCTCTCTCTTTTATATATATATATATATATATATATATATATATATATATATATATATATATATATATATATATATATACATAATCTCTCTCTCTCTCCTACTCTTTCATTTCCCACACAAAGAGAACCCCCCTAGCAACCGACTTCACCTACTCCCCCTCTCCACTTTTTCTCTATTCTCTCCCTATAATATCTTTCTCTCTCTCTCTCCTTATATATTATATACACACACACACATATACTCTCTCTCTTCCTCTCACCATCACCCTATCACTCCACAGCAACCCCCTACTTGTTGTACGAGCAACACCCCCCCATCTCTATCTCACTTTCTCTCTCACCTCCCTTTTAAATTCTTACACACACACATACATATCTCTCTCTCTACTCACACAACCCACACAACACCACCACCACAGCCCCCACTCCCATCCCCATGGCCGGCCGACCTCCTCCTCCTCCCTGGCAAAGCTCCTCCCCCACCACAGCCATCTCCATTCTCCTCATTCTTCTTTCCCATAACACCAACACCATCTTCACCACCACCATAACCAATACCACCTTCCTCCACCTTCACCAGAGCTACCACCACCCCGTACCCTCGCCGGTGACCGCCACTATGCCGCATGCCGCCGCCGCACCCCCGTGCGGCCACAGCAGTGTGCGTGCGCCATGCAACAGCGCAGCAGCAGCTGCAACAGTAGCACAGCAGCAGCGGCACGCACGTGCGCGTGCGCGCGGGCCGCCGCCGTGGCCGTACCCCTAGGCGTACAAACTCCGGGCGCACCTCCCTGTGGCGGCCACCATCCTCCGGGATGCGCCGTCTACGCATTTCGTGCGTTTTGCACGGAGTTCCGTCGACGCGCGCGGGAAAGTTTCAGAATGTGCGTCTCGTCGCAGCAACTTCGTGCACGTTTTCCAGGAAATCCGATCGTTGGATCGGCGATTTCTTCACTCCGTCTCAATCTCGGTATATACCCCTTCACTCCTGTCAATTTTCGTCCGTTAATTTCGTCGTTTGATACATCAAAACCGGCCTCCAAGTTGACGTCTTAAATTGAACTATTTTTGGACAGTTTCGTGATGCCAACTTCGCGGGTTCGTATCTTCGTCGTCGCAGCTCCGTTTTGTGCGCTACCAGTTCCGGTACACAGCTGGTATAACCCTCTTCCTGCCCCCTTTAGATTTCATTTCAGTTTGAGCTAGTAAGGTCGGTCGAATTCGACGCCAAAGTTGGCCGTTCGAATTCTTAGTGTTGCACTTGTTAAATTCTATTTTTGAATCCGGCACTCCGGATTCAATTTCTGACACCACCAGTAGACTCGTGGCGTCGTCCTGGCCTGTTTTCATATAAATTTTGTTAGATTTGGAGGACGTGGGCCCTGACACGTATTTCGGTGCAAATCGGGCCCCACAGTCCGGGTCTACGGTACTTTTTGACGCCGGCTCATCGGAATCCAATTCTGGATATACCGTTGAGTTCGTATCGTCATTCTGGACTCGTTGACATATAATTTGCTGAGTTTTGAGGACAATGGCTCCGACACGCTTTTTCGTGCAAATCGGTTTCCAATGTCCGGACTAACGGACCAATTTGAGATCGGGTCATCGGAATCCAATTCCGGAGATACCGTTGAGTTCGTATCGTCATTTTGGATTCGTGGACATATAATTTGTTAGGTTTTGTACACTTTTATTTCGGCACGTTTTTCGGTACAAAGTGTCTCCAACGAAGGACATTATTTGGCCCGAAATTACCGTTTTGCCCCTATGTCCAAATTGGACTTTTGGACAGGCTATTCTAGCTATTTCGACCATTCTGGACACGTTGGTAATGATTGTTTCACCATCCGACAACATCTGTAGATTTTTACCATATTATTATAATCTTTCTCTTTTTGTGGTATTTTGATATCCATCGATTCCAGTGATTTCACAATCACTGAAATTGATATGTTGACCTTGTAGATGTTTATAGAGTCTAGCTTTGACCCAGTTTGACCATGGTTGACTACTTTGACTGAACGTCGAAGTAAAGTCAACATTTGACCTAGGTTAGACTAGTTTTGACATTGGTTGACCACAGTTGACTATTTTGACCAAAAGTCAACCGGAAGTCAACCGTAGCCTAAAATTGATTAGAACTTGACAGAAGTTAACCAGTTGACCCAAAGTCAACTATTAGTCAACATTAGTCAAGTTTGACCCAGATTTGACCAGTTGACAAAAATCAACTGTAAGTCAACCCTTGACTTAGATTAACCTGGTTTGACTTGCCTTGACCTAGTTTGACTTAGTATGACTAAATTTTACTTCCAAACCCTTATATTGATACAGTATTCCACCTATAGGTCCTCGAGGCACCGTTCTTGGACCAGTTGACATATTCCACCAGATCTCAGGCGAGTACATTCTCTGATAATAATTCTGTTTTATGATATCGTTTATGTTTCTTGTATTTAGTGTAGATACCCTTCTTCTCTTGACACATTGTTCACACGGATTGGTATTTCTCTGGATCCCGTCATGAGCTGTTATTCCTCGCTTTTCTTGGTATATTTTGTGCAAGTCTTTCTTATTCCTTGTGCATTGTATAGACACGATTCCTGCGAAGGCTAGCTACCCTCTCGGAGAATCGCGTGTCATGATGTGTCATGGTTGGATCCACTATACTGGTAGGGGACGGGGAGTATTAATGTAGATGTGTGGTCAATACCCGCCTTGTATATCTTGTGAACCTTGTGAATGCCAATCATACACCACACGTATAGTTGGCTAGATCATGACCTTGTGCAGACCCAAGCCGGCCACATGTTGTAGCTAGTACTCACACACTTAGATAGATGTTTCTTGATTCTTGTACATGCCATGATCAGTTTTACTTGCCTTGTTCTAGCTCTAGAGTTACAGCTTACCTTGCCATGATACTCACATGTACATTTTATGATTTCTTGTATATTCTTTCTATTTACTGCTATATTTTCAATATCGTCTAATTAGAACTGTTATTTGAGATTTGTGCTCGTTCCATCCTGACTGGATATGTTGACAAACTTTTAGGAGTAGTTGTGCCATCAGTATTAGACTTCATGATGTTGCTAGCTGAGGTGGATCTCACTATTCTTCTATGTGAGTTTCCTGGTAGTTATCCTTAGTTAGTCTTGTTATTCCTTCTTTATTTCCTGTCTTATGATCATTGTAGATTCTAGTGTTCTAGTGATATTGTTTTTAATTCTTGTCTTATCTTTCTTAGTTTTCGTGATGTGACATGAGTACATTTCTAGTTATGGATCTTTAGATGTTGTAGTTAGTATAGTATACTTGACAGCGCTCTACCGCCGATACTGCGGCGTAGGCTGGGCGTGGCCCACGTATTCGTACCCATATATCCGGGTGCGGGTCATGACAAATAAATCTCACACGAAGAAAAAGAAAAAGAACAACCAAGAACAGCATTCGACAAGGACCACCAGATCTGCAGCCAAGCTCCACAACCTTGACCCCCTCCCCCTCCCAAATGCTTAACATCCTTTCATGGAACGTGAGAGGGCTAGATAACAAATCGACGCTGAATAGAATCATCAGCCTCACGAAAACCCACCGAATCGACATGTTAGTGGCCATTGAACCCAAAATCCCTCAAAAGAGACTCAAAGGCATCCAGCTCCAACACGAATTCCAGACCGGGGTGACCGGATGCCACAACATCTGGATTTTCTTCGCTACCGGGATCAAGTTTGGCCTTATCTAGGACTCGAGACAGGCTCTCTCCTATTGGGTGGAACACCCGGTGCTTCAGTCCCGTTCTCTCCTCTCGGCTGTCTACGGCAGCTGTGATATTATTGAGCGTAGGCTCCTTTGGGACCACCTTCTTGCCTCCCACCTCCCCTACTGCAACCTTCCGTAGATTTGCCTCGGTGACTTTAATACGATTTTTTGCAGTTCCGAGAATACTGGAGGCCGCCCGCCCCCGCTTCCGTCCATGGAAGACTTCAACAAGTTCATGTTCAATGCCCAACTTAATCCCCTCCTCTTCTTCGGCAACGCTTTCACCTGGTGCAACATGCATGACGGAGCCTGGCGATAATACTCTCATCTGGATCGCGCTCTGATCAACGGCCTTTGGTCAGACATGGGCCTCGTATCCAACCTCTCCTACCTTAACTCCACAGAATCGGATCATTCTCCTCTCCTCATCGAGATCAGAAGTAATTCCCATCGCATCAAAAAACCATTCAGATTCCTGGATTTCTGGAGACACCACCCCCAATTCAAATCAGTTGTGACAGTTTCTTGGAGCTCCATAGATGATCTAGACCCCCTGGTTAGAGTTGCGACCAAACTTCGAGCTACGAGCAAGGCATTTTCTTCTTCGAGCAAGGCTGCCTACGGCAACATCTTCCAGGCTATCAAAACCTCGGAGGATGACGTGAGCAGAGTAGAAACTCAGGTCGCCTCGGACAGCACTACGGAAGCGCGGGCCTCGCTCAATCTTGCCAGAGCTATTCGCAAGTCTTGCCTCAAGGTCGAGACGGAATTCTGGAAGCAAAATGCCAGACTAGCCTGGGACCTTGACGAGGACCGCAACTCTGGTTTTTTCCACGCTTGTGTCAAGGGTCGTAGACAACAGCTCAACCTTTACCATATCTCGAACGATAATGGCATTCAGCTTCAGGACCAGAAGAGCATTCAAGAGGCCGCAGCGCAATTCTACTCGTCCCTCTTCGCTAAAGAGGTGATTATCAAGGATGAGGACTTTCTCTCCGAGGTCCCTAACATCATCATCGAAAGAGAGAACGATCTGCTTTTTGTCACTCCCTCCGCGGAAGAAGTCAAGTATGCAGTTTGGGCACTTGACGCTCACAGTGCTCCCGGGCCGGATGGGTTCTTTGGGGTATTTTTTAGATCTTGTTGGGACATCATCGCCCCAGACTTGCTTGAAGCCACCACTGCTTTCTTCCAAGGGACAAGATACCCGAAATCTATATCCAGAGCTAACCTCATCCTTATTCCCAAAAAAGACAATCGGAGACATTCAGAGACTTTCGGCCCATAAGCTTATGCAACTTCACCAACAAGATCATCTCTAAGATCATCGCCAATCAAATATACGACCTCCTGCCCAGGATCATCTCTATAGAGCAGAGCGACTTTGTTAAGGGACGGAACATCATCGAAAACATCCTCCTTGCTCAAGAAATGGTCACCTGCATGAAATTCCCCGCTAGAGGAGGTAACATCGCTATCAAACTCGACATAGAGAAAGCTTACGATTGTCTGGACTGGCAATTCATGATCTGGGTGCTCAGAGCCTTTGGTTTCAAAGAACCTTGGATCGACATTGTCTTCAGATCAGTCAGCAACTCCTGGTTCTCCACTGTTATCAACGGCCAAGTGGAAGGCTTCTTTCCTTCCAGCTGTGGCGTGCACCAAGGAGACCCTCTGTCAGCCACCATCTTCATCATCGCTGTCGAAGCCCTCAGCAGAAATCTCAAAAGCATGATCAACAACCCACAATTCCACCACTTCCACACCACCACTGGTTGTCCTATCATCACTCACCTCGCTTACGTCGATGACGTCCTCATTTTCTCTTCTGGCGACATCAGATCCGTTGAGGTAGTCTACAGAACGCTGGAGAGATATGCCACATGCTCTGGTCAGCGTGTCAATAACGACAAAAGCGTTATCTACACCTACCACAAAACGGACAGGAATCACTCAACTAGGCTCTCCAATTTGACTTCCTTCACCACTGTGTATCCTCCGTTCTTCTCCTTAGGCTGCCCGTTAGTTTACGGCAAGTCCAACTCCAGCATTTTCATGTCCCTAGTGACCTCTATCAGGAAGAAGATCGAGGGCTAGTACAACGCGACCCTGTCTCCAAGCGGGAAGATGATTCTGATCAAACACGTTCTCTCCTCCATCCCCATCCATATCCTGGTCGTCTGCAGCCCCCCCAAGAAGGTTCTATCATCGCTCGAATCCCTCTTCACCAGATTCTTTTGGGGCCACAGTCATGGTGAGGACAAGCACCACTGGGCCAGTTGGACCACCATGGCCAAACCCACCGAGGAGGGCGGTCTGGGTTTTTGTAGATTGGAACACTTAGTGGACGCATGCTCCATGAAGTTATGGTAGAAGCTGCGATCTGACAACTCTCTCTGGACTAGGTTCATGAAGGCCAGATACTTCAGATTCATTCACCCAACGATGGCCTTAGTGAACAATAGATCCTCGACCACCCGGCATCGCATCTCCAGAGGACGCGAGCTCGCCGAACCCCTCATCCGCCTGAGGCTGGGCAACGGTCACTCTTCGATTAGCCACGAGCGTTGGCTGGGTGATGCGCTCCTCACCGTCAACAACCCTCACATCGGAGAGATCCTTGACCTGTGGGGCAATACTTCTGCACGAATTTAGAACAAAGTCAGAGACTGGATTGGGCAGGAGGCGGCCGACAGTCTCGCAGAAGCCAATTTGCATATCTCCAACGAAATGGACTCACTTAGGTGGTCCGCCAATCCAAGCGGCTCATTCTCGCTGGCCTCTGCTAGGATTGTCACCAAAGGGACCGGCACCCCTTTCCCCTTCATTGCCCCTTACTGGCAATCATGCATCCCTAACAAATGGTCGATCCTGATCTGGAGAGCTCAGAGACAGAAACTTCCTACTGACGACTCCATTTCCTCTTTCGGCTATAGCATAGCATCGCGATGTCACTGCTGTACCTACCCCCACGAGGAGTCGGTGGAGCATGTCCTCCAATCTGGAGACCTGGCATCGCAGCTGTAGACCAGCCTCAATATTAAGCTCCGGCAGACTCATCATCCTGGAGGCTTCAACGACCTCCTTGCCAGCTGGGGAAGCTCCCACGGCCGTCAGATCATCACAGCCGTCGGCATTTGGGTTCTGTGGAAAAATCAGAACAAGTACAGGTACTAGGGGCATCGATTTCTTTCTAACCAGCTCTTAAGTGAAGTCCTCCGTCAGATACACCGAGCCAGGAGGCGCTGCACTCACTCCGAGGACAGCTTTTGGGCTGCCTTGACCTAGCCTCCGCTCTTTAGCGCGCGGTTTTTTGGTTGACGCGCTGCGTCCTTTTGTCGTTATTTCCTCTCTTTTTGGGCGCGTGACGCTTTTACTTATGTCACGACCCGCACCCGCTTTTCAGGTGCGAGCTCATGAGCAAGCCAGTTACGCATCAAGCGGACTCCAGCCCGACTCGAATATGTAAACGCTGTCACAGCTATGGCAATGGGCCTAATCAAGGCAAGGCAAAACTATGTCTCAATCCATAATAAGAATAATAATCAAGAATGAACAAGTATGGGTCGTGGTCTGCAGCCCACTAACATGTATGTCCGATAAGACTCTAAGAAAGTAACAAGAGTCTAAAACTGAATCAGGAAACAGGATATCTCATGATAAGGTATGAAAGCACGAGCTGATAATAAATGCAATATGATACCTGAATCCCGCAAGCGTATCATCCCATCCGCCATCCAGTACTAATAGCTAACTCCATGCACTCACTAAACCTGAAGAGATCATCAGGTCCTCAGAGGACATAGCAAGATACATAAAAACATGCATATCTAGCAGTTTATCATGCAATAAAGAAAATACAGGAAAATAAATAAAAAAAGACCAAACAACACGAAACACGACTATACACGACTGGAAGAACCACTACGCATAATCGAACTGCTGGAGAAGAACAAGAGAACACGATATCACGATGTCAACGGATAACCAATCGAATACTCAAACCCTCGCCCCTAGTGTGGACTCGCAGGTTTGAATAACTACAAGCCCTCGCCCCTAGTGTGGACTCGCAAGCTAGCATCACCCTTGTCCCTAGTGTGGACTCGCAGGTGTGAATCATATACTACTAACCCTCGTCCTTGGTGTGGACTCGCAGGCTAGCATCATCCTCGTCCCTTGTGTGGACTCGCAGGTGTGGACATATAACTACTAACCCTCGTCCCTGGTGTGGACTCGCAGATTAGATTACAAACTCTCGCCCCTGGTGTGGGCTCGCAAGTTAGCTTAACTACTAACCCTCGTCCCTAATGTGGACTCGCAGATTAGCTTACTAACTCTCGTCCCTGGTGTGGGCTCGCAAGTTAGCTTAACTACTAACCCTCGCCCCTAATATGGACTCGCAGGTTAGCTTCAAGAATTTTAAGGTACAGCAGTTTTGATATGACCTATTCATCCTATGACACGATGCGACTCAGTCCAAGTATAAGAGATGACACGACACGACCTAATCACGATACACGAGAAAACCAATCCAATATGAACTACAAAGCTAATTATAAACAAGGCTATATATAAACTAGCAGGCATGATATAAATAATCAATTAGTAAAACTATATAATAATATAAATATGCATGTAAATAAACTGTAGAGGAAGGCAATGTATCTTGCCTGGTGGTTGCACGCAGATCCAACAAATATATAGTCGACTGGTAAGCCATACAGTCCAAGTCATCACAACTGTCTCCGAAAGCTGAAACAAACATTACCAATGTTCTCATAATAGTCAAATTAGCTAGAATTTCCTGTCCTTAAGTCCAATTCTGGACACATGGGCAAAACGATAATTTCGGGCAAAAACGATATCCGCCGTTGGACCCGCTTTGCACCGAAAAGCATGCCAGAGTTAAAGGTCTCTAAAGTCGTCAAACTATATGTCTACGGATCTAATTTTCCGATACGAACCTAACCGTATATCCAAAGTTGGATTTTGGCGGACCGTGCACAAAATCACCCGTTGAGTCGGACCTTGGGGCCCGCAAAACGATAATTTTATCAACTGTCTCAGAATTGGAACAAACTTGGCATACAGGACTAGAAAAATGATACGGTCTTGTTGGCGCAAGTTTCATCTCGATCTGACGAGCGTGCACAAAGTAATTGAGAAATTTGCATAGAGGCCGATACGATAAATTTTGACGGATATGCATCAAATTCGTCGCGCACACGCGACCAATTTGAATTCCGTCAAAGCCCACACGTCCGCGAAACCATTATGCAGCTTTCGATACTTTCGGTTCGCGACCATGTTGTCCGGTTTGGCGGGACGCACGTGGTATCGAAGGATTTTTAGGAATTTTGAAAACAGTAGTTATAGGTTTTTCGCAAACTTTACAATACGATATCCCTTAGCCCACTCAATGAAACTGAGAACTACAAAAAGGAATTCGAAGACCTATATGTTGTTAACAAAGAGTTTTTAGATGGGTTTTAGAATCGGTTCTTGGATTGGCGAGTTCTCGCCTTCCAAAGTGGGGTGTTCAAGTACGAAACCTGCTCGGTTTTCGACTAATCGGACGCCAGTTTTGTCTTCGATTTCTGGGACAATATAAATCATCTAAAATTAAAGCGTTTGAAGAGACTTATAGTCGTATAGTTCATCTTCGTACCTGAGAAGACGGAACACGAAACGGTAGAGCGTGCATCGTGGGAGTTGGGCGCGAAGTCGGGGTCGTGCAGCGGTTGCTACTGCTCTGCTCCAGGTCGTTCGGGTGCGGCCTCCGGCGACTCCGGTCGTGCGCGGTGGTGCTGGTGTGGCCGGGGCGCGCGCGCGACGGTAGGGTGTCGGCGCCTGGTTTTCGTTAGGGTTTGGTGTTGCGGCGTTTCCTCTCGACTCTCTCGTTCTCTGAACTCGATTTTGTATGTGTTTATACAGTTGCATACTTCCTCTCGGGGTGGCTTAAACTGGGATAGGGGTTGCTGGATTCGGGATGGGCTTAGCCCTGGTGGGCCTGGGCTGGCCTGGCCCGAATGGGCTGCTGCTTAATCCTTTTCTTTTTGCTGTTATAAAATATATACATTTACATATATATGTAATAACCTATGTACATATACATATATACATATACACTCATATACACATATATTTATTTATACATAACACCTATATAAAATTTATATATATATATACACTTATACATCTATACATAATATATATTTATATGTAAGCACACATATACACATATACCATATAATATATTTTATATATACATTCACATACACTTATGTATATATTTATATATACGTATATGTATACGTATACGTACACACATAAATTATATATATACGGATAAATATATATATGTATACGTACACACATATATTATACACACACACACACACACACACACACACACACACACACACACACACACACACACATTATATATATATATATATATATATATATATATATATATATATATATATATATATATATATATCATTTAAATATATATATATATATATATATATATATATATATATATATATATATATATATATATATATATATATATCATTTATATCATTTATATAATAAATGATTCAATAAATATAATTCGTTAACAATTAATAACAACAAAGTAGTATTAATGATAATAAAGTCCTAATAACAATTAAATAGCCCAAAAGTCATTTCTGATGATACAACATGCACACTACTTACCTGGCTCCAGAAGATCATACAAATTTTGTTAAATACTATTTAATAATAATAATACCTATAATCTACCTATAACAAATATTCTTAGAAAATAATTGCCAATTCCAAAAATACATACAAAAATACTTACACTTACCAAACATGTCTACAATGTCGTACTTGGTCCCACTACATGCCTACCTGGGCTTGGATTTGACTTGGGCTTATTCTGGACAGGTTCGGTACAACCGGGTTCTCGAAAACTCAATAATATAATTAAAATAAATAAAACTTCGGTACGGGTTAAGTCGCAACTTGGCTTGTTTTCCAAGTTAGGACACTCATATGGCTCGGCATTCCCCTACCGTGGCTAAACGCTAGTCAAGGCACGTCACTGCATTGTCCGTGCCATGATTCCTAGTGTCTGGTACTCCAAATTTAATCATGATTAAAATCATCTACCGTAATAATTAACTAATTAATTATTTACAAAATTCTAAAAATCTTATTTAAATCAAATAAATAAAAAAATATTTCAAAATTTTCGGGAAGGGGAGCTACAAATCTACCCACCTTAAAAATAATTTCGTCCTCGAAATTCCAATTCCTAACTATTCCTTAAAAATCAAAGTCTACTATTACCTCAAATTTAATTTCTCAAAAATATTCTATAACCTTCTCTAGCCATTTTATAACTCCGAATACTTGAGTACTTCTACCCTCCATTGGTCACACTACTCCCCAAAATACGATCATTAAAATCTTATAACCTTCTAACTAGCTGCTAATGATTCTACCAACAGATATCTAGGGCTTGTGGCATCTATACTCCCTAATATCTATAAACAACAAAAACTCATTAATCAAGCAATATTATACTATAATTTGAGAGTTTCTGGTAAATCTAGTCAGCACGATCGTTCGTCACCCCGAAATAAAAGGGACGAGAACCAATGGCACAGAAAGTAAGGAAGTATAATCGAGAGCAAATATGCAGTTTTCAAGGACATAGAAAATTTCTAGAAGAATTTTCAAGGCAGAGTGGATTGAGATTTCTAAGGTTTAATCATGGTCGCAGGCTCGTACCAGTACAGTTACGTAACCGGTACGATATGCTCTGACCTGCTTGGGCCACCAAAAAAACTTGTCACGATCCGCACCCGCTTTTCAGGCACGAGCTCATGAGTAAGCCAGCTACGCATCAAGCGGACTCCAGTCCGACTCGAATACGTAAATGCTGTCACGGGTATGGCAATGGGCCTAATCAAGGCAAGGCAAAACTATATCTCAATCCACAATAAGAATAATAATCAAGAATGAACAAGTATGGGTCGTGGTCTGCAGCCCACTAGCATGTATGTCCGATAAGACTCTAAGAAAGTAACAAGAGTCTAAAACTGAATCAGGAAACATGATATCTCATGATAAGGTATGAAAGCACGAGTTGATAATAAATACAATACAATACCTGAATCCCGCAAGCCTATCATCCCATCCGCCATCCAGTACTAATAGCTAACTCCATGCACTCACTAAACCTGAAGAGATCATCAGGTCCTCAGGGGACATAGCAAGATACATAAAAATATGCCTATCTAGCAGTTTATCATACAATAAAGAAAATACAGAAAAATAAACGGAAAAAGACCAAAGAACACGAAACACGACTATACACGACTGGAAGAACCACTACGCATAATCGAACTGCTGGAGAAGAACAAGAGAACACGATATCACGATGTCAACGGATAACCAATCGAATACTCAAACCCTCGCCCCTAGTGTGGACTCGCAGGTTTGAACAACTACTAGCCCTCGCCCCTAGTGTGGACTCGCAAGCTAGCATCACCCTCGTCCCTAGTGTGGACTCGCAGGTGTGAACCATATACTACTAACCCTCATCCCTGGTGTGGACTCGCAGGCTAGCATCACGTTCGCCCCTTGTATGGACTCGCAGGTGTGGACATATAACTACTAACCCTCGTTCCTGGTGTGGACTCGCAGATTAGCTTACTAACTCTCGCCCCTGGTGTGGGCTCGCAAGTTAGCTTAACTACTAACCCTCGTCCCTAATGTGGACTCGCAGATTAGCTTACTAACTCTCGCCCCTGGTGTGGGCTCGCAAGTTAGCTTAACTAATAACCCTCGTCCCTAATGTGGACTCGCAGGTTAGCTTCAAGAATTTCAAGGTACAGCAGTTCCGATATGACTTATTCATCCTATGACACGATGCGACTCAGTCCAAGTACAAGAGATGACACGACACGACCCAATCACGATACACGAGAAAACTAATCTAATATGAACTATAAAGCTAATTATAAGCAAGGCTATATATAAACTAGCAGGCATGATATACAAATCACATATAAATAATCAACTAGTAAAACTGTATAATAATATAAATATGCATATAAATAAACTGTAGAGGAAGGCAAGGTATCTTGCCTGGTGGTTGCACGCAGATCCAACAAATATATAGTCGACTGGTAAGCCATACAGTCCAAGTCATCACAACTGTCTTCGAAAGCTGAAACAAATATTACTAATGTTCTAAGAATAGTCAAATTAGCTAGGATTTCCTGTCCTTAAGTCCAATTCTGGACATAGGGGCAAAACAGTAATTTCGGGCAAAAATAATGTCCGTCGTTGGACCCGCTTTGCACCGAAAAGCGTGCCAGAGTCAAAGGTCTCTAAAGTCGTCAAACTATATGTCTACGGATCCGGTTTTCCGATATGAACCCAACCGTATGTCCAAAGTTGGATTTCGGTGGACCGTGCACAAAATCACCCGTTGAGTCGGACCGTGGGACCCGCAAAACGGCGATTTTATCAATTGTCTCAGAATTGGACCAAACTTGGCATACAGGACCAGAAAAATGATACGGTCTTGTTGGCGCAAGTTTTGTCTCGATCTGACGAGCGTGCATAAAGTAATTGAGAAATTTGCATAGAGGCCGATACGGTGAATTTCGACGGATACGCATCAAATTCGTCGCGCACACGCGACCAATTTGAATTCCGTCAAAGCCCACACGTCCATGAAACCATTACGCAGCTTTCGATGCTTTCGGTTCGCGACCACGTTATCCGGTTTGGCGGGACGCACGTGGTATCGGAGGATTTTTAGGAATTTTGAAAACAGTAGTTATAGATTTTTTGCAAACTTTACAATACGATATCCCTTAGCCCACTCAATGAAACTGAGAACTACAAAAAGGAATTCGAAGACCTATATGTTGTTAACAAAAAGTTTTCAGATGGGTTTTAGAATCGGTTCCTGGATTGGCGAGTTCTCGCCTTCCAAAGTGGGGTGTTCAAGTACGAAACCTGTTCGGTTTTCGACTAATCGGACGCCAGTTTTGGCTTCGATTTCTGGGACAATATAAATAATCTAAAATCAAAGCGTTTGAAGAGACATATATACACACACACACACACACACACACACACACACACACACACACACACACACACACACATATATATATATATACATATACATATATATATATATATACATATTCACATATATAATCTACACACACACACACACACACACACACACACACAGATATATATATATATATATATATATATATATATATATATATATATATATTTATATATATATATATATATATATATATATATATATATATATATATATATATATATATATATATATATATATATATATATCATTTATATAATAAATAATTCAATAAATATAATTCGTTAACAATTAATAACAACAAAGTTGTATTAATGATAATAAAGTCCTAATAACAATTAAATAGCCCAAAAGTCATTTCTGATGATACAACATGCACACTACTTACCTGGCTCCAGAAGATCATAAAAATTTTGTAAAATACTATTTAATAATAATAATAATACCTATAATCCGCCTATAACAAATATTCTTAGAAAATAATTGCCAATTCCAAAAATACATACAAAAATACTTGCACTTACCAAACATGTCTACAATGTCGTACTTGGTCCCACTACATGCCTACCTGGGCTTGGATTTGACTTGGGCTTATTCTGGACAGGTTCGGTACAACCGGGTTCTCGAAAACTCAATAATATAATTAAAAATAAATAAAACTTCGGTACGGGTTAAGTCGCAACTTGGCTTGGTTTTCCTAATTAGGACACTCCTATGGCTCGGCATTCCCCTACCATGGCTAAACGCTAGTCAAGGCACGTCACTGCATTGTTCGTGCCATAATTCCTAGTCGTCTGGTACTCCAAATTTAATCATGATTAAAATCATCTACCGTAATAATTAACTAATTAATTATTTACAAAATTCTAAAAATCTTATTTAAATCAAATAAATAAAAAAATATTTCAAAATTTTCGGAAAGGGGAGCTACAAATCTACCCACCTTAAAAATAATTTCGTCCTCGAAATTCCAATTCCTAACTATTCCTTAAAAATCAAAGTCTACTATTACCTCAAATTTAATTTCTCAAAAATATTCTATAACCTTCTCTAGCCATTTTATAACTCCGAATACTTGAGTACTTCTACCCTCCTTTGGTCACACTACTCCCCAAAATATGATCACTAAAATCTTATAACCTTCTAACTAGCTACTAATGATTCTACCAACAGATATCTAGGGCTTGTGGCATCTATACTCCCTAATATCTATAAACAACCAAAACTCATTAATCATGCAATATTATACTATAATTTGAGAGTTTCTAGTAAATCTAGTCAGCACGATCGTTCGTCACCCCGAAATAAAAGGGACGAGAATCAATGGCACAGAAAGCAAGGAAGTATAATCGAGAGCAAATATGGAGTTTTCAAGGACGTAGAAAATTTCTAGGAGAATTTTCAAGGCAGAGTGGATTAAGATTTCTAAGGTTTAGTCATGGTCGCAGGCTCGTAGCAGTACAGTTACGTAACCGGTACGATATGCTCTGACCTGCATGGGCCACCAAAAAAACTTGTCACGATCCGCACCCGCTTTTCAGGCACGAGCTCATGAGCAAGCCAGCTACGCATCAAGCGGACTCCAGCCCGACTCGAATACGTAAATGCTGTCACGGCTATAGCAATGGGCCTAATCAATGCAAGGCAAAACTATGTCTCAATCCACAATAAGAATAATAATCAAGAATGAACAAGTATGGGTCGTGGTCTACAAACTTGGCTCCTTCTAGAAGACGCTGGTTGTGCGATTCGACCAACAAGCGTACGAGGAGTTCCTCTCTGAAGGGCGCGAGTCCTTCGAACGGCTGCCAAAGCTGAAGAAGACTCCCCAAGTTTGGGTGCCAAAGACAATGCGTCGCGCACCAACACTGAAGGGGTTACGACGGCACAGCCACTTCTTCCAGCTGACTCTACCAATAAGCAAGACACTGCTTCTGGAGTGGTACATCTGTCGGAAAAGCACGGTGCCGACTGCAACTCCCAACCTACTTTATCCCAGTCGAATAAGATGTGCCAAAAGAATAAAGGTGCAGCCACACTCCCGCGTATTAGCTCTACTGCACAGGAAAAACTCTCTGTCTTCGGCATAATCACTTGCCACCAAGGCAAAGAAAAGTTGGATTCGGAGTATTATGCGCCTTCACGGGCTAGTACAAAGAAATCCATGGCAGCACGGGTCATGCGCCCTCAAAGTGCTATGCCAACAGCAAGCCATAAATGTGCGTTGAAAGTAATATGTGCGACTGATGGTAGGATGTACAGAGTTGACTCAGACGCTCTTGCGTCCGGAATGGGTCAATTCTCAAAGTCCCCCTCCCACTTGGGCGTATCCCATGCGTTGGAACCAAGTCAGGGGCAAATCTTGTGGTGTCGAATCTACGCACCTGTATGGGTTATGCGCATGAAGTGGGTTTGACTCACAATACGTGTTGTTCCTCCATCGACGATCTGGGCGCATCTCATGTGCTGGAACTGGATCAGGGGGCGCATCACTCACATACACACCCAAGCGCTTGGCCTAGCCATGCGTCTGATGTGGGTGTAAATGTGAACCTCTCCTCGTACGATTTACGTAACATGATTACTCATAAACGAAAAGCAAAAAAGATGAATACTATGCATAACGCACCCTTCGCAGGATATACTTGTGCTACTGTCACTATCAATTGTTGCTGTTACAAAATAGTGGCTCCCCTACTAAGGCAGTCCGTGTTTCAGTGATTGTAACATGTTGCCCCCGTCCACCATCGTCTAGAAAAGAGGGTGCCAATTAAAGACGATGAAGAACTCTTGGTAGCCTCGTGCCGTGTCATTTCTAATTCTCCTATTCCCAAAAGAAATATCAAAACCAATAACCCCCCAGCCTCGGCTAGTGCATCAAAAAGTCGACCTCGAGGGAATAAAGCAATAATCCCTACTGCCGAGGTATTCCAAAATACCCGATCAAAAGTGAAGACCGCATCGGCAGTACAGGCCGGGGACAGCCAGACCCAGCTAAAGACAGTCTTTGATCTCATGCGGGCACATCAGCTTAAGATGAACCCAGCTAAATCCTTCCTCGAGATTTCTAGCGGCAAGTTCTTGGGTTTTATCATTACTGTCAAGGGTATCCATATTGAACCGAAAAAAGACCAAGGCTATCCTAGACATGAGCCCTCTGAAGAATCTGAGAGAACTTCGAGGCCTACAAGGACGTCTCGCATATATCATGAGATTTATAGCAAATCTCTCGGAACGATGAGACCTTCACCAAACTTATGAAGAAGGGAGTTTCCTACATCTGGACCGAAGAATGTCAGAAGGCGTTCGACGACATCAAGGCTTACCTCATGAACCCTCCGGTCCTAGTAGCGCCAATGGTGGGTAAACCATTCCTACTCGATGTATACGCAATGAACCATTCTCTTGGTACCTTGCTGGCTCAGAATAGCGATGCAAGCCACAAATCCATCTACTACCTAAGCTACAGGACGATTATTGGGAGTAAACATCAGTACAACATCATCGATAAGGAGTGCCTAGCTTTGGTATTTTCTATACAGAAGACTCGCCACTATGTGACGGGTCAGACAATCCATGTCATCTTCCGAGTCAATCCACTCAGGATTCTTATAACAAAGCCGAGTGCAGTAAACTCTCGATTAGCAATATGGCAATACTATTATCACCATACGATATGGTATTTGTCCCACAAAAAGCTGTCAAGGGCCAAGTACTGGCCGACTTCCTAGCCACACATCTGATACCAAAAATATTAAAACTCTACGAGGACATTCCGGATGAGGTGTTAGAGTCCAGTATCGCCGAAGAGAATTTTTTTGGCAGATGTTTTTCGACAATGCTTCAAGAACAGACCCTAAGGGTCAGATCATTGCAGGAGTGGGGGTGGTCTTGGTCTTTCCTGACAAACTAGTTATTCAGCGTGCTTATTCCCTCATAGAGCCGTGCTCCAACAATGTGGTCGAGTATAATACTCTCATTATCGGGCTTCAATTAGCAAGACAACTAAGGGTTGAATACCTCGAGTCCTATGGTAATTCGAAACTCATCGTCAATCAGGTTCGAGGATAGTACGAGGTCCATTACTAAGACCTGCTTCCTTACCATAAAGTGGCCCTTTATATCATCTCTACCTTCACCAAGTTTTTTATAGAATATGTGCCTCGACTATAAAATCTGGAGGCCGATGCTCTAACTGGCCTTGCCGCCTCCTTTGCAGCACTCGTCGAGACCCAACACTTCGTCACTATAATTGGTCGAGAACAGGTGTGTCCCAAGAACAACTTGTGCATGTGCCTAAATTACACTCTGTAGACAAATATCAATGTCAGGGACTGACGATTTCCATTTTTAGACTACGTAGTCTACGGAATCCTCCCAGATGACCCAAAGGAGGCGGTGGTCGTTAAAAGGTGCTCTCTTCAATTTTATTATGATATAGCCACCACGATGTTGTATCTTCGATCATACGATGGGCTTCTCCTCTGATGTATATCAAATGAAGAGGCGATCGAAGCTCTCCGGGAAGACCATGATGGTAACTGAGAAGCTCATCAACCTGGTCCTAAGCTACAAGACCGACTCCTACGCATGGGTTATTACTGGCCTACCATGATGGCAGACGCTGTTGAATATGCCAAGAAATATCGAACGTGTCAGTTGCATGCTGACTTTATTCATCGACCTTCGAAGTTTTTATACCCTACGGTCGCATCTTGGCCATTTGAAGCTTAGGAATGGACATAGTGGGCCCAATCACTCCTCCATCCTCTAGAGGACACTGCTTCATTCTGGCAATTATCGACTACTTCTCTAAGTGGACGAAATCAGTACCTCTGTCAGAGGTAAGTAGCTTAAACGTGATTAGCTTCATCAAGCATCACGTTATCTACCATTTCGGGTTACCCCGGAGGATCATCTATGACAATGGTCTGTAATTTATAAGTCATGTGTTCAACAGATTCTGTGATAAGAATCGCATCCAAAATGTGGCATTAACTCCTCGGGAAGCACTTTATGAAGCTTCTCGTAATTTGATTGATTGATTTATCTGGGAAGGTGCCACATGAATATTCTACAATAGTAGGTTGACGAACGGATTAGCTGAAGAATCCTTCAAACAAGACGATCGTCAAAGTACTCAAGAAAGTCGTGTCGTCTAAAAAACGCGATTGGGACGAGAAATTAGGTGAATGCCTGTGGAACCGTACAACGGTCCGAACTCCGACAGGTAACACACCATTTTCCTTGGTGTATGGGAGCGAAGCAGTCCTTCCTTACAAAATCTAGATCCCCTCACTACGGGTGTCCATCATAAATCAGCTGATGGATGAGGACAATCAACATCGTCGACTACAGGAGCTAGAGGCCCTTGACAAAAAATGTCTTCTGGCTCAACAACGCATCGAGCTCTATCAGGCTCGTATTTTTGGAGCTTTCAACAAGAAAGTGAAACAAATAACGTTCCAAGTGGTCGACCTTATCCTATCAGTTAGAAGGCCCATGGTAATGATCCACAAAACAGCCAAAAAGTTTGAACCCAAATGGTAGGGCCCCTTCGTCGTAGAGACAGTGTACTATAATGGTGCCTACCTACTCACATATCCTAACGAAGACATGTTTATGATGATAATCAATGGCAAGTTTCTAAAAAAATAACGTGTTTGAAGCCTATCAGCATATATTTCTACATTACCATATTCCCAGCAAATATCTATGAAACCGACAATCGGGTTCACACCTCTCGATCATCATACGTCTTTGGAGCCTAGTTGCTGTAAGACATTCCCTCATCATTTCCCCATTAGAAAATGTCCAAGTCCATATCACCTCTAAATTGTTTTCTGTATCCTCGCAGATTTCTATCCTACCTCTGAGTAAGATGACTCTAGATGAAAGTTTACTACATCCACATTACCTCTGAGTAAACAATCTCATTTGGCTCCACACATAGAACATCCAAGTCCCTATCACCTCTGAGTTGTTCCCTGTGTCCCCACAGAGTTCGATCTTACCATATTCGTATAACCTCTGAGTAAGAGAGCTCTACTACAAATCTCATGTTTACCACGTCCACATTACCTCTGAGTAAACATGCTTGTTAATCCAATTTCCACTATCATCTCAACTTACCATATGTACCTAAAACCAAGATGCATTAAAGATGGTAAGTCCACAAAATTTTACACAAATTCATGACAAGAAACCCACAAACAAAAGTCTTTATTTCTTTTTCTCATAAAAAGGAAAATAGGACTATATTTCAAAATAAGAGAAAACAAATTGTACTCGAAAGGTCCCGTCGAGGATCAAAGTGAAGCTTCGACGCATCTTCAGGACCGAAATTAAACCTCGACGCATCTTCAGGGCCGAAGTCCATGCACGTTGGCAAAGTGAAGCTTCGGCGCATCTTCAGGGCATAGCTCTATAAGCTATGTCCATGTGCTCCAGCAAAGGGGTTGGTCAGCGCATGTTCCAGATGGTCACCCATCAATGCACCTGATGGTGCACAAAGTGTCTATGTGTTCGAGAAGCTGTCAATAGCAGCCACTCACCCACGACTTCTTTGCGAACATTAGGATGAGTCGTTTCAATGACTTTAGGCTCGGTAACGGTGATCTTAACGGGCTTCTTGTCCTTGCCCTTGCCCTTGCCCTTGCTGACAGCGGCGGCCTTAGGAGCTTCGAGAGCTTTGGATGTCACAACCCGCTTTCGAATATTCGGATACGAGTCGGACACGTCCAGCCTACGTTGGAAGACTCAACATAGTAAGCTGTAAACATCTAAAGAAAAACTCCAAGAATAAACATGAAAGTAAACATCACAGTATCTAACCGTCCCATAGAATCACTACATCACTAGTCATTAGCACAATTTATACATAAAAGTACCGGAGACAAATTCGGTAACAAGAATGAAATACGACTATGAAATCTCAATATACAATATCTAGAAGTAAAGCTAAACAAATCTAAACCTGTAACCTCTAACTAAGTCATGGCTCCATCATGCTCAGCTAAGATCCCGGGCTCTAGCCTATAAGGTGGAACGATATCCTCAAGTACACCTGCAACATATTCAGTCAGGAGCGGAGCAAAGTACAATTCTAGGTAATGAACAAGAACATCATGATATAGAAATGAGTACAGGAGAACACGAAGATGTAAAGTACTGAAAGTAAAGAACATGAAAGTACAGGAATATAAATACAGGAAGTATAGGAAATAAAGTACATAAAGTAAATCATGAACATGAAGTACAAGAACCTGACATGTGCATAATGTTTGAAGTACAACTAGCATATGTGACCGGCTGGGGTGAGTACATTAAGTACATGAGTACATGAATATCGGTACGGCTTAGAGACCCACGTGCACGATGTGAGACCTAAGCTATTAACCTGAATTTCTGTTTTGGATTTGGTCACATATCTAGTATATTTCCCTCCCCAAATACAAGCAAATATAAGAACATGAAAGTACAAGAGTACATGATATACCGTGTCACAACGTGTCACAAGAAAAGCACAGGATATGAATGTAAATGAACATAAACCATAAAATGTACTTGCCTTGCTCTGATTGGTAATAGAGAAGTAGAAGTCTCTGTTGACACAATGTCACAGTCAACCAAATATTGATAACATTGACTAAATAATACTTGTGATAATTCAATAAGACACACGACGACTTTATTCTGCTCAAGCCAGACGACAGCTCAGACGACAGCTCAGTTGTGCAAATACCAGTCATTTTTGCGTCTGTACTTTTATATTTTATTGAGTCTAGAATGATTGTAAGCTGAGTTATGCTGGGCTCTTGAGACTCAACCCACAATCTATCTAAAGCCCATAAAGCTTCACATCCAAACTTAGCCCATTTCACCCTTGGACCAGTTCTGTGCTCTGGAGACAGAGTTCGGGCCGAACTCTGCCTCCACACAGATTTCGGGCCGAACTCTGTCCCCTAAAAATCAGCACCCTAATTTTTAGGGTTGGCTGGTTGCTAGTTGTCCAACGGCCAATTTTTTAAAAATTCCTACCATAATTCTGGCCGAATTATGCCTGTTAAAAACCTATAAATAGGCCAAGAATTCTCTCATTTTCAATCATCCAATCTTCTCTTCTCTTCTCTCTTAAGCTCAATATAAGCCATACCCTTCTCATCTACTAGCCACAAGTTTCCTAAGTCTCGAGTGCTCAGCATCTCTTAGTTAGGAGTCTTGTGCAAGAGTTCAAGAAGTCGCTTGAAAAATTCCAAGCATCGCCACTGCGATCCATTGTAAAGAAGTTGACGTGCTCTTCTGAAGTAAAGGCACGGGATGTAACTACTATTTCACAAATAGTGGATTTAATCCTGAGCTAGAGTTCTCAGGCCTGGACTAGTCCTCCACGAGGGAAACCAGGTTAAAATCGGCTGTGTTTGCGTATGCTCTCTTGCTCCTTATTTATTTTTCGTATTTACTCTGATTATTTTTAGAGCGTGAAAGAGTTGAATTTTTAATTGGTTATTATTGCTATAACTCTATTCACCCCCCTCTAGAGTTGCCATCTGTTCTTCAATTGGTATCAGAGCTCGGTTCTCTTTACAAGGATTTACATCCTAGAGCTGATCCATGGCAACCACACAATCTTTGATTTCCTATCACGGTGAAGGACAGTCCACTCATAGGCCTCCCCTATTTGATGGAACCAACTACACGTATTGAAAAACAAGGATGAGTTTTTATCTCAAGTCGCTAGACTTTGACCTGTGGACTATCGTCACTGACGGTTACAAAAAGCCCGCCAGAATAGTTGTCAATGGCGATCTCGTTGAGAAATCACATGACAAATATTCTGACGAGGAGAAGAAACAGGCAAGTCTAGACGCGAGAGCTATTAATGCTTTATTCTGTGCTATAGACAGGAATGAGTTCAACAGGGTATCCACATGCACCACATCCCATGAAGTATGGAAGCTTCTAGAAGTGACGCATGAAGGAACCACCCAAGTCAAGGAATCAAAGATAAGCCATCTCACTCAAGAATACGAGGCTTTCAAGATGAAGCCAAACGAGACGATCACGCAAATGTTCACAAGATTCCTCGACATCATCAACCCCCTGTCTTTGCTTGGGAAGCAATATTCAAATCACGAAAAGATTCGCAAGTTACTTAGGGGGCTACCAAAAGTTTGGAACCCTAAGGTGACAGCCATCATAGAAGGAAATGATCTCACAACCATATCTATGGAGACCTTGATGGGAAAGCTAATGACTCATGAGCTTGACCTCAAGGACTTCGAAGAGCCTGTTCCTAAGGCTAAGGAGATCGCACTCAAAGCTCACCGACGGAGGGCTGAACCCGAAGAGACGGATGACGATAACTCAGAAGACGATGATCAAGCCCTCATGGTTCGCAACTTCAAGAGATTCCTTCGCTTCAATCGAAGAAAGAAGAAACCACAAGAAGATGAAGAAGAAGAGCCAACTTGCTACGGTTACAAGAAGACGGGATACGTCCGAAAAGACTGTCCTTTCTTAAAGAAGAGCAACCGCTATAAGAAGCCACACAAGAAGACCTCCTCAAAGAAATATGCCAACACAAGCATTTGGCATGAAAGCGAAGCTAGTGACTCCGAGGAAGAAAAGAACTCTCCTCAAGATACGGCTAATGTGTGCCTAATGGCGACGTCCGACAAGGTATCAAACGAAACTCTTGACGACTTCACTTTTGATGAACTTGGCGACGCTTTCACCGATTTACTTAGTGACCATAAAAAGGTCATTGGTAAATACAAACAAGCCACGGACAAAATCAAAAGTCATGAAGTCGAAATACAAAGACTTTCTCTATTACTTAATAATATTAGAGACACTACACCCACGGATGTCACTGATGAGGTATCTAAGCTTAAAATAATCTTACATGATGCCGAGGCACGTATTGAGCAACAAACACAAGAAATCACAACACTCAACACGGAGCTTGTAGAAGAAAAGAGTAGACACAAGATTACTATTAATAAGATGCATGGTTTGAATGCTAAGATTACTGAATTACAAGCTGTCTCTAAGAAACTAGAGACTAAGTTGGAAAAACAGGTTGCTCAACCTCAAGCCCAATCACATGAGACACACACAAAGCATGACACAACTCATACTAGTCAACCACGTCATCCTCATGCTGCTCACAATCATGCTTACATGTACACACACTTTCACAAACCACATGCACGTAGAAATAATCATCATATATCACATAAACATCATACTACACATAGATACAGTCATCACCATGTTGCACAAAGATACAATCAACATCACTCCACATATAGACAATCTCATCATGCCATACCATATAGACAATCTCATCATGCCATACCATATAGACAACATCATCATGCCATACCATATCAACAATAGCACCATGCCACTCCACATAGTCATCATCACCATGCTGAATCTACATATCATCAATATTCTGCTTATAGACATCATCAGCATGCTCCTAATATAAATAGGAATGCTATATGTACTTATTGTGGTTTACATGGACACATTTCACCACAATGTAAAATTAGAAGATTAGTAGATAGAAAGATATATGCATGGTTTCCAAAAAACTAACTCTTCAGGACCCTCAAGAACTTGGGTACCAAAGGTCACATCTACTCTTGATGTAGGTGGACCTTCCCTCCTCAACTAAGAGTAAGTGGAATCTCGATAGTGGATGCTCGCGGCATATGACGGAAGACGCACATCTTTTCGCATCACTATCGATGAAGAGAGAAGGATATGTATCCTTCGGTAATAACCTAAAAGGTTATATTATAGGTAATGGTACTATTGGCTATCCTCCCTCTCCCGTAATAAAGGATGTCTGCCTAGTGACCGAGTTAAAGCATAACTTGCTCAGCATCAGTCATCTTGCTGACCATGGTTATGACATTAACTTTGGACAAAACAAATGCCTTATCTATGATAGGTCAACAGGAGACATTGCATTTGAAGGGGTAAGAGAGGATAATATTTATATTTTCTATTTGTCTGGAAATACTAACAATGCAGGCAGATGCCTATATGCTCATAAAAATGAACGACTACTATGGCACCAGCGTCTTGGTCATGCCAATATGGATACCATATCCAGGCTATCGACCAAAAAGCTAGTTAGAGGCTTGTCCGACATCACATTCAAAAAGGACACCGTATGTGCCGAATGTGAGTTGAATAAGGCAACCAAGTCATCTTTTCATTCCATAAACTCTGTAAGCACCACTAGACCCCTGCAACTACTCCATATGGATTTATTTGGCCCTAGTAGAGTAGCCAGTCTTGGTGGAAAACTCTATGCATTTGTTATTGTTGATGACTTTTCAAGATTTACTTGGGTTTTCTTTCTTACTTATAAAAGAGATGCTATTTCAGTTTTTAAGATTTTTGTCAAGAAAGTTCAAAACGAAAAAGGCTACATGATTACTCGAATCTGAAGTGATCATGGAGGCGAGTTCAAAAATTCTGATTTTGAAAAATTTTGTGATTCCAATGGTTTTGATCATGAGTTTTCTTGTCCAAGAACTCCCTAACAAAATGGTGTTATGGAGCGGAAGAATAGGACTCTTGGCGATATGGCTAGAGTCATGTTGAACAAGTTTTCACTTCCGAAATACTTTTGGGCTGAAGCTGTCAGTACAGCATGCCACATTTTAAATAGGGTACTTATTCATCCTATTACGGAAAAAAACACCCTATGAGCTTTGGTTCGGAAGAACCCCAAATGTTTCTTATTTTAGAGTTTTTGGCTGTAGATGTTTTATCCTTAACACCAAAGACAACTTAGGCAAATTCGATGCCAAAGCTGACGATGGTATTTTCCTTGGCTATGCTGCCAAGAGTAAGGGATATAGAGTTTTTAATAAATGCTCATTAATTGTGGAAGAATCTACCAATGTGACTTTTGATGAAGATAACAGTGCATCAGCTACTCTTGATGATGATGTTGAGCCATCAACGTCTACTCCAATGAACACCACAACCGAAACAAATTCTCTGGAAAGCTTGCCTAAGAAATTCTCTTTCAAGCCATCACATCTAGAAAATTTGGTAATCGGTGAGGTTTCACGAGGAGTAACTACTAGATCATCATTAAGAGACTCTATTGCTAACACTGCCTTTATTTTACAAATTGAGTCTAAAAATATTTTAGAAGCTTTCAATGATGAATTTTGGATTTCTGCTATGCAAGAGGAACTCAACCAATTTGAGATGAGCCAAGTATGGGAACTTGTTCCTAGACCGGCTAATCACTCGATTATTGGTACTAAATGGGTTTTTAGAAACAAAGTGAATGAAGATGGTTCAGTCACACGCAACAAAGCTCGTCTAGTAGCCCAAGGATACAACCAAGAGGAAGGTATCGACTACGATGAGACGTATGCTCCTGTTGCTAGATTAGAATCCATTCGGATGCTTTGTGCATTTGCAAATTTTCAAAATTTCAAATTATTTCAAATGGATGTTAAAAGTGCTTTCTTGAATGGTTTTATTAAGGAGAAAGTTTATGTAAAACAACCCCCTGGCTTTGAACATCACAAATTTTCCAACCACGTGTTCAAGCTAAAGAAAGCGCTATATGGCCTCAAACAAGCCCCTAGAGCTTCGTATGAACGGCTGAGCAATTTTTTGCTTGAGAAATGTTTTTCAAAAGGGAAAATTGACACTACACTTTTCATAAAATCTTTCAAAGACACTATTCTTTTAGTACAAATATATGTAGATAATATTATTTTTGGTTCTACTGATGAAACTCTTTGTCAATATTTTGCCAAGTGTATGCAGACCGAGTTTGAGATGAGCATGATGGGAGAACTCAACTACTTTCTCGGGCTGCAAGTCAAACAAATGTCAAATGGAACCTTCATCTGTCAGTCGAAGTACACCAAGGACATGCTGAAGAAATTCGACCTTGATAACGTCAAACCAATCAGCACTCCTATGGCTACTTCAACCAAACTTGAACCAGATGATAGCGGCAAACCCGTAGATCAACGTAAGTATCGAGGTATGATAGGCAACTTACTCTATCTTACTGCCAGTCGTCCTGATATAATGTTTAGCGTTTGCCTGTGTGCTAGATATCAAGCGAATCCTAAGGAATCACACATGACCGCAGTTAAGCGTATCTTTCGATACCTTAAGGGTACAGTTACAGTGGGCCTATGGTATCCCAAGTCAACATCCTTTGACCTCATTGGTTACTCTGATGCTGACTTCGCTGGATGCAAGGTCGACCGTAAAAGTACGAGCGGCACGTGTCATTTATTAGGAAAAGCTTTAGTCTCTTGGTTTAGCAAGAAGCAGAATTCTGTCGCACTATCCACAACAGAAGCTGAATACATAGCAGCTGGGCGTTGTTGTGCACAAATTCTGTGGATGAAGCAAACCCTTGAAGACTATAATTTATCTTTCATGCATATTCCAATCTTTTGTGACAACACTAGTGCAATAAATCTTACTAAGAACCCCATTTGTCACTCACGCACGAAGCACATTGAGATACGACACCACTTTTTGCGTGATCATCAGCAAAATGGCACGATTAACCTAGAATTTATTGACTCTGATCATCAGTTAGCAGACTTCTTCACCAAACCATTATCCGAAGAGCGCTTTAATTTTCTTTGTCGTGAACTTGGAATTTTAGATGAAGCTGTTATAAATTAAAATAAACCTGCGTAAATATCGAATATATTGTGATTCTCTTATGATGAACTTGCTATGGGTACAAGCCGAAAGGGTCCTTCTGACAATAAGGCGTAAAAGCCTAAGCGACACGGTGCACTAGTCCTCAGGACTACCGCTAGCTGGGATCCGGCCCCTGCAGCTAACCCATGACAGCTTCAAAATATTGAATTATGATATAATTCTTTATTTATTACACGGTTCATTTTTATTTATTACTTGCTGAAATACTAAATTTTCAAACTTCATGTTACTGCTTTGAAATCACTATCTGCTATCCATCTATTTACTTATTGGATCTTTTTCTGTACTTTTACTCATGTAGTACATCGGTTTTTATCTTTACTTAACCATTTTTTTGACTCAACTCAGCCTGATTCATGTTCTGTCCCCAGGATCCGGAATTCGGGCCGAACTCTGCCCCTACCAGAGTTCGGGCCGAATTCGGCCTGCCTATTCCAGAATCGAGAACAGGCTCAGCCGTTGATCCATTTGTTGATCCAATGGTCAAAAATTGACCCGACCAAGAGAAACCCTCCCCTTTATTTCGGTTTCTCTTCCCTCTTCTTCCTTTTTACCACCTTTTCTACTTCTCCTACTCAAAACTCTCAAAACCTTAACCCTAGTTTCTCCTCTATTGGGCTCCATTCTTCCCACTACCAAAATAACCAACTTTAGCGACGGCCACATCCGTCGCTCATCCGTCGGTAACATAAATTACCGACGGAATATCGACGGATATTTGATGAAAATGGCCGTCGGGAAATACGTCGTCGCTAAAATTTGTCCGTCGCTAAGCCGTCGGACAAATGATTAACCGACGGACTAGCGACTGATTACCGACGGTTGCCTTTCAATGGTTTAGCGACGGATTAGCGACTTGTTCCCGTCGGTTTACATGCCATATAATATTAAAATATCCGTCGCTAAGCCGTCGTAAATAGGTCGGTAAAAGCGTATCAGAGAGGTTCCTGATACGCAAAATCAGTCGCTATTCCGTCGCCATTCCGTCGTTAACCTCGACGTTATAGCGACGGATTAGCGACGGGTAGGGCGTCGGCCTGGTTCTGGAAAGCTTCCATATTTCCAGAACCATGTCGACGGATAATGGGTCGCTAAGCCGTCGCTAGTCCGTCGTCATCCTCGACAGATTAGCGACGGATTAGCGACCCACTATCCGTCGCTAAGTCTCTGGAAACCTACCATATTTCCAGAACCATGTCGACGGATTTGCCGTCGCTAGGTAGTCGATATTCCGTCGCTAATATTCCAGTTAGCGACGGAAGTTTCGTCGCTAGTTCGTCGCTAGCTCGTCGCTACCTGCAAATTTATTTCAACCAGTTAGCGACGGATTCGCCGTCGCTAGGTAGTCGCTAGGTGGTCGCTAACTGCAAAATATTTATATCACCCAGTTAGCGACGGATATTCCGTCGCTCGTCCGTCGGTAACTGCAAATATTTATATAACCCAGTTAGCGACGGATTTGCCGTCGCTAGTTAGTCGCTCATCGGTCGCTAAAAGATATATCCGTCGCTAGTTAGTCGCTAGTCCGTCGCTAAATGCAACATTAATTAAAAAAAATTACAGAAACATTCTATTTCCTTTTCGTAAATATTACACATATTCATAATATCCAATATCCAAACATCCATGTACGATCAACAAATATCCAAATATCCAAATTCATAATATCCAATATCAAACAGAAATATCCAAACATCTATGTACAAATATCCAAACACAAATACACAAATTCATAATATCCAAACATTCATGTACGCTTCCAAAATATCCAGAATTCAAAATCCAAAAACAGTACAAATATCCAAAAACAGTACAAATATCATTGAGATGGATCACGTCGTCGTCTCGGCGCCGCCTCGGCTCTGCGGATGTACTCTTCCACCATGTACGCCGGCACCTGGGACAACACATGCTCTGGAAGCGTGCGGAGCTGCTCTGGCGACATCAAGTCCATGAGCCCAATGAGCGCAGTATCCGGTACCAGGCGGACCTCGGCAGAACGGTCAAATGAATAACGTCCAGGGTCGGAAGGACCGGCAACCGCACTAGACGTACCGGGAGTAGACGGATCTGGACCGAGAGCAGAAGAAGGACGCGGAAGGCGCTCCAGCACACATCCGACATTAGACTCCGCATTTCCGACATATCGGAGGTGAGAGTCGCAAGCTGCGCCCTCATATCGTCCGACGGGGACGCGGGAGGAGGCGGGGGCGGTGGATATCTCGGAGTCGCGCCCTGCAACGACGCCGCCATGGAACCTACGCCGTAGACGCGCCCTTTATTAAAGCCGCCGACAGACTCTACGAACACGTCGTCGTAGCGAGCGGCCATAGAAGAGGGCGTCTGGGTGGGCGTCGTTTCGCCGACAACCTCGGCAGGGGGCTCAATCTGACTAAGGGCCTCACGATATGCAGCCTATCCAATGAATGTGTTTATACTATAAGTTTTCCTAAGTTATAATCTAAATCCTATGTTTCCCTAAGTTATAATTTGAATCCTACGTTCACCTAATTAAGTTAACAATAATTATATTTCTAATATAAATCTCATAAACGTAATTACTTACATCAGTCGCCTGGGCCCTCGCGTCGACGAAGCTCCCGTCTGCCCGCCTCTTGTGTGTATGCAGGAATACATCGTAGGCGGTGACCGACTCCGGCTCTCTCCCCTCCTTTACCGTCCGTTGTGCCTGCATACGAAATATACGTCGAATTTAATTAACTACGTATATTAATAGTACCGAATTTAATAGTGAAATGAATTTGCGGTATCTCACCAAATCTGCACGCGTCGCTGCGTGGGGCTTTGAACCTCCCGTATGCAGACCAGCGGCCTGTCTGCTCGCCTTCGCTTTCTCTGATTTCTCCCTGTACTGAGCAGTATTCATCTTATCCAACATCTGCTCGTAGTACTCCTCCCGGAGCCACTTCTTCCTCGAATGCGCCGTACGAACGTCGTACACCGCATCCCGTATCTTCTTCCCGGCGGCGGCTTTGTAGGCCTTGCGAATCAACTCCTCGCGATGGGGGGGCCACCAGAACGTCGTCTGACATACAAATTAAATTATCACGTAATTAAAAAATTAGTGGATTAAAGAATAATTAATAATTAACCAAAAGATATATATATACCTTCATCTCCTCGAGCCAGACGTACTGCATGTTCTGAGGCACCTCAGAAAAATTGAGGTAGGGGCCATGGTAGTTTTCCCGGATAATTTGCCCGAGTATCCGGGCAGCATCATACGGGAAAAACCTACAAAGAAGCAAAGACTGGATTATTAACTTGAATAAATGAAACAAATTTAATAAATTAACTTAAATTTACTTACGTATCACCCGCGGGCCATAGCTCTCGTCGGTTCTCGCCTATCGGCCTCTCTGGAGGCGTCGGAGGATCCGCGGGTCCGCGGATGTACTCACCGGTAGCAGGATGAAGCTGAATCCGGGGGTACTCCGGAGCCCACCCTGCAGTAACTGATGGTGTACCCGCTGGTGCATCCGGGGGCGGAACGGATCCGCTAGCGGATGGAGTCTCAGGCCTCGATGAAGATGAAGGTAGCGCAGAGATAGATCGACGGCGGGAAGAGTCTGTGGCCGGGCTCTCCAGGTCGGGATCGGAGGACTCTATATCCGGGGAATGTGGAAGGCGACCACGACCGCTACCACCACGACCGCTACCACCACATCCACGGCCAGTGCCGCTACCACCACATTTGAACATCACATTTGAATATCACAATATGCATATCATATGGGGCACTATATTGTAAATCTACAATCTTCCGATGGAAATATTTTCTCTAACTTGCAGATTGTTAAGACAATCTTCTCCTCAAGTTGTACCATATGTTGCACCGTCAGCTTAGTTGAACAGATATCCCTGAAGAATGTAGACAGCTCGGCCAACGGAACCCATACAGCAGAAGGCAACAACTCTCTCAAAGCAATGGGCAGTAATCTTTCCATAAACACGTGGCAGTCGTGACTCTTCATTCCCGTTAGCTTGCGTTCATTGAGATCAACGCATCTAGACAAATTCGAAACATAGCCGTCGGGAAATCTTAAATTAGATATCCACTTGCAGATTATTAATCTATCTTCCTTGCTCAATGTGTATGGCGCTATAGGCTTACTTAATTGTCCACCAGCACCCCTTTGTATCAAGTTCAGATGAGGACGCTTGCATATCTCGGCTATGTCTTGTCTTGCTTTTGGATTGTCCTTCGTCTTTCCTTTAATATCCATGACGGTATTGAAGACATTATCGAACACGTTCTTTTCGATATGCATGACATCAAGATTATGCCTTATAAGATTATCTTTCCAATAAGGCAAGTCCCAGAAGATACTCCGTTTGGTCCAGTTATGGCTTTGTCCGAACCCCTCGACACGATGGTTCGATGGATCTTCCATTGCGGTGGGCAATTCCTTTACAGCTTCCCAAATATCGTATCCCGAAAATCTGGCAGGAGGTTGAGAAAATTCTTGTTTTCCATATCTGAACGCGTCCTTATTCTTTCTCCAATGATGGGTCGCGGGCAGAAATTGACGGTGACAGTCAAAGAAAGAAGTTTTTCCTCCATGCCTAAGGCGGAATGCCTTACTATTTTCCATGCATATCGGACAAGACATGTTGCCGTGCGTACTCCATCCCGACAGCATACCGTATGCTGGAAAATCATTGATTGTCCACATGAGTGAAGCTCTCATCTGAAAGTTCTGTTTCCTGGAAATATCATAGGTCGTGACGCCGATCTCCCACAGCTGTTTCAGCTCATCCACCAACGGCTGTAAATATATATCGATGTTCTTCGTCGGATTTTTAGGACCGGGTATGATAGCTGTAAGAAACATATAAGGAGTCTTCATACACATCCATGGTGGCAGATTGTAAGGGGTAAGAATGACCGGCCAGCATGAGTACTGAGATCCCGACTGTCCGAAAGGGACGAAGCCATCAGCACATAGCGCCAGGCGTACATTTCTAGGCTCTGCAGCAAAATCTGGATGACACAAATCAAAATGTTTCCATGCCTCTCCATCCGAAGGATGTGACAATTCTCCTTCGTCCTTTATGCGTTCTTCGCTGTGCCACGTCATGTGTTCTGCTGTATTTAGAGACATATACATCCTCTGCAAGCGCTTCGTGATCGACAAGTAATGCATATACTTGTAAGGACGTCGTTTTCTAGTCTGCCTGAAAATACTTCCACGCCTGCCTGAAAATCGTCACTCACACCAATTCTACTCTCGTGTTGCCGTTTGTACATCCATGTACGATCAACAAAATAACGACTCATCCTCAATTTGGATGTGAAAATCTGTATCGTAAGACAAACTAAACATAAGAATAGCCCGATACCGATACTCATAAATTTGGATTAGGGTTAGGATGTTAGATATAAGTGAACTAGGTGATGTAGAGTACAATATAGGGAACTGTGAATGGACTAAAAGTTGCACATGAGAAGGTTCAATGAAGGGCCCATAAATGGGTTCACATGATAAGTTAGTAAGAATCCACATCACTATACATACTCCCCCGTCTCAGGAGTGTGTCTGGCTCCTATTTAGAACAGCACAGGTCACAACATGTCCAGAATAGCAAAACAGAGCTCTACAATGTATATCGGTATCGGACTATTCCTACGAGTATTGGTATCGGCGATATCAATACTCGTGTGAATAGGAGATTGCAATATAAGTCTAAGCTATCTAGCTAACATGTATACTTGCATTTACATTGTATCATAACTTGTATCTAGTTACCTTGCTAATCATGTATATACTCTTAACATATATGTGAAGACATTATACTAACATGTATTTAAATCAAGGTTCAAAGTATCGGTATCGGAATCGGTATCGGACTATATATTCCTACGAGTATTGGCATCGGCGATATCAATACTCGTGTGAATAGGAGATTGCAATATAAGTCTAAGCTATCTAGCTAACATGTATACTTGCATTTACATTGTATCATAACTTGTATCTAGTTACCTTGCTAATCATGTATATACTCTTAACATATATGTGAAGACACTATTCTAACATGTATTTAAATCAAGGTTCAAAGTATCGGTATCGGAATTGGTATCGGACTATATATTCCTACGAGTATTGGCATCGGCGATATCAATAGTCGTGTGAATAGGAGATTGCAATATAAGTCTAAGCTATCTAGCTAACATGTATACTTGCATTTACATTGTATCATAACTTGTATCTAGTTACCTTGCTAATCATGTATATACTCTTAACATATATGTGAAGATACTATACTAACATGTATTTAAATCAAGGTTCAAAGTATCGGTATCGGAATCGGTATCGGACTATATATTCCTACGAGTATTGGCATCGGCGATATCAATACTCGTGTGAATAGGAGATTGCAATATAAGTCTAAGCTATCTAGCTAACATGTATACTTGCATTTACATTGTATCATAACTTGTATCAAGTTACCTTGCAATATAAGTCTAAGCAATCTAGTATTGGTATCGGCGATATCGGTAGTATCGGCGGTATCGGATCGAAGTATCGGATTTTTTTGGTATTGGAAAACAAATAATTATTAATAAATTATTTACATTTAAAAACATATAATTTATACATTTAGGCATAATTTTAAGTGTTTTAAGTATTATTTCTTAGTAGTTTTGAAATTAAATAAAATTAAATTAAATGAAATAGTATTATTTCTTAGGATCGGGACATGCCAAACCGTATCCGTATCGGGGAATGCAACCCATTCCCCACCCCCCGGCCCCCCTGCCCCCATTCAACACCCCCCCCCCCCGACCCCCCTGCCCTCTCCATTACCCACCCCCCCCCCCCCCCCGACCCCCCTGCCCCCATTCCCCACCCACCCGACCCCCCTGCCCTCTCCACCCCCCACCCCCCGCCCCTCGACCCCCCTGCCCCCATTCCCGACCCCCCCCCCGACCACCCTGCCCTCTCCACCCCCCACCCCCCGACCCCCCTGCCCCCATTCCCCACCCCCCCGACCCCCCGACCCTCATTCCCCACCCCCCCACCCCCTTCCCCCATTCCCCACACCCTCCCGACCCCCTGACCCCATTCACCACCCCCCCCCGCCCTCTCCACCCCCCGCGAAGCCGACCCCCCCCCCACTCCCCCCCCGGCCCCAAAACCCAAAATTAGAGAAAGAGAGAGAGAGAGAGAGAGAGAGAGAGAGAGAGAGAGAGAGAGATACCTGGTAGAGAGAGAGAGAGAGCCGCGAGAGAGAGAGAGAGAGAGCCGCGCGCGAGAGAGAGAGAGCCGCGAGAGAGAGAGAGAGAGTTTTGGGGGGAATGAAAAATTCCCCCCCGTCGGTTCAATTTAAGTTAGGGCACAGAACCTAGCGACGGAATAGCGACGGAATAAATTAGTCGCTAAACCGTCGCCAATTAAAAGGTGTTTTCCGACGGATATATCCGTCGCAGTTATTCGCTAAAGTTCTCGCCAATATTTTAAAGATTTTGCCGCCAACATTTGCGACGAATAAGCGACGAAAAAGAATCCGTCGCTAACGTTCGTCGACTTAGCGACGGAAACCCGACAAATTTTTATATTTAAAATTGGAAAAAATTATGTTATGTTGTCTGTCGCTAATCCGTCGCTAAGATGTCGGAAACTGGTCGCTATTAGCGACGGAATCCGTCCGTCGCTAAACTTCCGTCGGTAAAGTGGGGTATTTTAGTAGTGTCCCCAAACTCAAGGAGAAGGCTTGGTTTTCAATTCTCTTTCATAATCCTTCAATATCTTGAGGTATAACTCCTTTCTTTTCTACATCTCCTCTTCCATGTTCCCTTTAAACTCCCACGCACAATGATGGATTGGATGATCAACTGTAGGAAGAAACCAAGATCTTTGGTTTATGCCTTATATCTTCCGATGATCTTTCATGCGTTCCATGTACCCCTTGATGAGTGTCCCTTCTTACCTGCCCCTGCCTTTCTCTCCAAGGCAAGGAGGTTTCATGCAGCCGTTGGCTCCCCGGTCGTATCTGAGCATTCTGAGGATGAGCCGGATGCCCCTTCTCTCGGACAGGATCCTCCTCCTCCTCCTGCCACTCTCGAGTCTATTCAGACCATGCTCCGAGATCGTTTTGCTTTAGAGGACGATCGTTGGACTCAGCTGGATTATCGGACCACATTGCAGATGAGTGCTATCAGCAACTCGCTGCATGACATCCGGTATTCCATGTCTCGCCATCCTACCATGCCCACTCCTATGGAGCGAGATCCCGATCGTGAGGGCTTTCGTATTGATGACCCTTGGGTTCGTCGCTATATGGATCCGGATGCGGCTTTTGTGGACCCACATCGCTCCTTTACTGATCCATCGGACGACGCCGGGCCCTCTCGTACTCGTTGATGGTTTTGGACTACTACTTGAGGCTGCTACTGGAGATCTTAGATTATATTTTCTGCTTTCTGCTTTTATGTACTTGGTTTGTAGTAGACTTATTATGCATTATGTTTTTGAGACATTGATCTATTATCAGTTTCTATGACTCTTGGTCATTATCTTATTCTATATGCAGTTTCTTCTCCTTTACGTGTGTTTTGCCTGTTATCATTTATTTATCTCATATTGCTAAATGCCAAAAGGGGGAGTTATGTGTATATTCTGTTTCTGTTTGGTTTATATGTGCTTTTGGAAGAATATTATTAACAGGACAATAGAGATTAACAGCATTGTTTATGGGGGAGCTACTCTCCAGCTCGGCACTTATTATGGGGGAGCTATGTCGTTACATGTGTCCAGGTATGGATATTGAATATATAACTATTATTTTGTCAATTATCAATATGGGGGAGATTGTTGACACAAAGTCACAGTCAACCAAATATTGATAACATTGACTAAATAATACTTGTGATAATTCAATAAGACATACGACGACTTTATTCTGCTCAAGCCAGACGACAGCTCAGACGACAGCTCAGTTGTGCAAATACCAGTCGTTTTCGCGTCTGTACTTTTATATTTTATTGAGTCTAGAATGATTGTAAGCTGAGTTATGCTGGGCTCTTGAGACTCAACCCACAACCTATCTAAAGCCCATAAAGCTTCACATCCAAACTTAGCCCATTTCACCCTTGGACCAGTTCTGTGCTCTGGAGACAGAGTTCGGGCCGAACTCTGTCCCCTAAAAATCAGCACCCTAATTTTTAGGGTTGGCTGGTTGCTAGTTGTCCAACGGCCAATTTTTTGAAAATTCCTACCAGAATTCTGGCTGAATTCTGCCTGTTAAAAACCTATAAATAGGCCAAGAATTCTCTCATTTTCAATCATCCAATCTTCTCTTCTCTTCTCTCTTAAGCTCAATATAAGCCATACCCTTCTCATCTACTAGCCACAAGTTTCCTAAGTCTCGAGTGCTCAGCATCTCTCAGTTAGGAGTCTTGTGCAAGAGTTCAAGAAGTCGCTTGGAAAATTCCAAGCATCGCCACTGCGATCCATTGTAAAGAAGTTGACGTGCTCTTCTGAAGTAAAGGCACGGAGTATAACTACTATTTCACAAATAGCGGATTTAATCCTGAGCTAGAGTTCTCAGGCCTGGACTAGTCCTCCACGAGGGAAACCAGGTTAAAATTGGCTGTGTTTGCGTATGCTTTCTTGCTCCTTATTTATTTTCCGCATTTATTATTTTTAGAGCGTGAAAGAGTTGAATTTTTAATTGGTTATTATTGCTATAACTCTATTCACCCCCCTCTAGAGTTGCCATCTGTTCTTCAGTCTCTATGTCCACGTAGATCATGTACAGGTTGGTTAGGTGCTAAATGATGTCAATTAGCTAAAACTAGCTAACTATTATATACTACTAGAATGCTACTAACTATACCACTTAACTATATACATATCTTATACAATTTGTATATTGATATATCTATTTATATAATAGTTATTAAATTACTTAACTTACTTATTTAGAAATACTTGGTAGCTAGAATAATATTTAAATACACTAGTAAGAGCAAAAGTATATAACAAATCTTTACTCGATTAATCAACCTATACTTTTTGTAGAAAATAGTTTATCATATAAAATAAGATTTAGCTAGATAAATTCATCTATAACATTCTCAAGAGCAAAATAACTTTAGATAACTATTATAGAAAACAATTAGAGTTTTCTCTAAAAAGAAGGTAGGCCAAAATAGCCCTATCCAAAAGTCTTCAGCACCATAAATTTAATAACAAAAACAACCCAAAAGTCTACCAAATTATACAAGGTAGCTACAGTACATATTCAAATATATAAGTTGAATAGAATTAGCTAACAATTACTTCTTCTTTCCATTCCCACACATCTAAATACCTACAATTGACTAAAGCAAAACCAGATAACTAAATAGTAATTATACAGAGCTAAATAAAATAGGTATACAACTAGCTCAAGCAAAACATAAACTATATCAACCAACCCCAACTATACTCCAATACATTCATGAATAAGAGTGTCTCCATGCCAACACCCCAAGCCTACCAAGAGTACTCCGAATAACCCAAACCTATGAACCTGCCATACTTCTCATCATCAAAAGCTACAGGGCTCAAGCATCATTCATATATGCTGCCTCTGAAATAATATAACTGTACCGCCTGCCCTGAACTCAAAAGATGAACACACAGGAAACACACAAATAGGCTGCTGCCATAGTCAATAGAGACCACCCCAATTATAACCAAACCAAGTCTACCATTTCATACCTACTCAACCTGACAATGTAAGCACAGTTATGTACACAACCAACCCATGGTTTCCAAATGCCATATACATAACTTATCAAAATATTAACTACAGAATATACAGCTCTATTGCATCAATAAACTTAGTAGTTAATATGGAGCCAAAAGGATCACAAACCCCCTTGTAAGAATATAGCTAGATTCACCAAAACAATTACCACTGCACTAGTTCTTCCAGTCCTCTCTACGCCATATCCCGGACACGGACAATTATCTGGACACGACCAGAAGGGACACGCACCCAGGTCTGGACACGACTCATAGGGACACGAACATTGCCTATAGCCTGGACATAACTCATACATATCAAAACCTATCACCATAGTACTCCATAAATAATAAAGGATAGGGAATTACTTGGAGATAAATCTAGTTGATCGAGGACACTCTTCCAAGGGTCGGATACAAACGGATCTGTGCAATTTGATGGTAGTAATAAATCCCAGACAACTCGATCAGAATTAACCATACTTCTTCCTGTAATTTACTCATTCACATAGAAGGACAACCATTCAAACAATTGATCGAAGAACAGATCGCTAGTCTCAAGTTCAACTGAGATATGTCGAGACTCACTGGTGATTTGGTTCAATCGGAGGAGGACGATGATCTCCGAGGAGGACGTCAATGAGAGATTGATAACGATCGTTATCACCGCCGCTCGTCGTTGCAACACTTCGTCGGTCTCGCCGTCGTCGGAGAAAGCTCGCGGACGAGCTTCAAGAAGAAAGGAGGAAGCGCCACCATGGACTCGGGGCGCTCGATCGTCGAGGACGTCCCAGATCCGCTCACCAGAGAACAAGTGTGCACATCATCGCCAAGAAGTGTCGTGTACCCCTGGGGAAGGGAGCTTGCCGGAGAAGATCGCCTGACCGCTGCCGAGGAAGGGGTCCATCCGCCGTCACCGCTGAAGCTTGACCTGGTGAGCCTCACGTCGGTGCTGGAAGGAGCAACGCTTAGTCGTCGGAGAAGCAAATCACATCGCCGCCGTTGTCGAGAAAGGGGTCCTCGTACGGCCGTACGCCGCTGGGAGGAGATCACCGGAGAGAGGACTCTCACACTGACGCCAAGGGAAGGGCGCCTAGCTTCGGCCGTCGCTGTCGGGGAAACAGGTCACTACCGTCATGGCTCGATTTGAAGAATAGGGTTAGGGTTAGGGCTTCAAGAATTAGGAAAGATGAGAGCTCGGCTCGATGAGATTGAGAATGAGTGCTACAGAGCTCATTCTTTCTCCTCTCTGATATATATAGAGAAGGAATGGGAATGAAATAGGAATTTGCAACTTAGACTAGTTATTTACATGTCTGTCCAAAAGTTTGTTAGAGAAGTTATAATTATTTGAAGAGTAGTTAGGATATTTGGGGAACCACTCTAGTTAGTTACCAACCAACTAGTGAATCAACAATTAATGTAAATCCCTCCTCCTCAAATTAATAACAAATAATTTAAATAAGAAATTATTTATTCCTTCAAACTCAATTTAGAAAAAAATTCTAAAATTTCATAAAATTAGGAAAGCGGGGTTACATTGGGAGACATTGCACGAAGAAGAGAGGAGAAGTTAGGGTTTTTGAGAGATGAAGGGTTTTGAGAAACGAAAGCTTGAGAAGGAGAGTAGAAAAATCTCTCTCTGTAACACCCAATTTGCTAAATAAGGGTAAATTTGAAATTTTGTGTTTTAATTTATTTAATTATGATATTTAAAAAATAATATAATTTTTGATAATTTTTAATCATTTTAAAACTATTTAAAAATCATGACTTGTGATTTTGGTGTTTTGCTAGTGTAACCCTAGAGACAGCTTGACCTAGAGCCTAGCCATGTGATTAGGGTGTTTCATTTATCATTTTTAGCTTGAGGGTATTTTGGTCATTTTGAATTATTTGAATTTAATAGGATTTATTAGAATTTATTGGAATGTATGTGAATTTGTTATTAATTAAATAATTTCTTGGTGTCTTGTTAGTCTTTAACCTAGAATGGACCTAACCTAGAAGCTTAGACTTAACCCATGGGCTAAGTTAGAATGGTTAACTTAAGTTGTGGCGAGAAAATATCTAGTTAGGATCAAAGTAGGAGTTTAATTAGTGAGACTTGATTTATTGAAATGGTGTTGAACTTGATTAGCCGAGAGAAAGCCCAAAGCCCATGACTTGAAACCCTAACCCTAATTTTATCCTTTATGACCAGCCACTAGGTCATTTCCAACCCTATAAAATCTCTCCTACTATTGTTCTTGCCTCTTTTATATTATTTCTCTATTTGACAAAAACCAATGTTTGTTCCCTTCTTTAAAATTCCCATTTTATTCATTTAACCTCCTTTTTCATCCTAGTCTTTTGCATTAGGTTATAATTGATGTTTATGGACTGTTGGTGGAGAGCCATTTCAGTTTGGGATCAATTTGGAGCATTGGGCTATCAAGAAGAACACCCCCCATTTGAAGCTTTCTCTTGAGATTGACACCTATAGGTAAAACCCCTTAACTTGTATTTTAATTCCAATTTATTTGCATATTAGGCTAGATCTAGGAGTCCCCTAGATGTCCCTAAAATTTGGGTAATTTTCGTGTCCATTTGGTGTCCATATCGGACACGTATCAACATCTAGGTATAGGTGTTCGATGAAATGCCACAGAGGACATTTCTTTACTGTTTTTGAAATATTTTTGAATGGAATTGTTCGTGATGATGTGTCTTATGATTTTCCTAACCTACTTTAGTATTTCTATGTCGTGTCGTGTCCACACGAGGACACGAACACGCCCCGCTCACGGGCTAGGGTTTCTCCTGCTGCTCGAGTGTCCTGTGGGACACGACACAGTACCTCTGGACACGAAACTTGGCACACACCTCAGGAAAATCACTGACACTATGCTCCCAAAATTTGGGAGCATATGATTCACCATGCGAGGAGAAATCCGGCGCACACTGGACACGCACTGTGTGCACGCGCGGGAATTCGTCCTCACTGATACGCCCATTCAGTTCGGACATGACACGGCTTCGACCCAATTCAGCGTACCTATTCCCTAGCCCTAGACCCACTCTATCACTGGACACGGACACGACCCTTCTCGTGTTGTGTGTCGAGTCCTATTGGACTCGACATGGCTGCACGAGGCAGTCATCACTTCCAGTTTCAGTTGATGTCTCCATTTCGAATTTGGACACTTTGGGTCCAGTTTCCTGGACACGAATGGACCCCCTAGACACGTGTATACATGGAGGACACGTCCATATGCCTGATTGTGGGTTTTTCTTAGGTTTTGGTTTTTGAAATGGGGAAAATCCCTATTTTCTGATATGAACTATCAATTCCTGATACATTGGTTTCCTGTTTCCTATTGTAATGATATTTGAATTGATTGATGAACTGAGTTTAATGGGTTTTTGAATGTAATACGTAACTGAGATTAACCTACCATGTTAGGGTGTATATTAGCAAGAGATTTGAGTTTTTGAATTCTCATTGAATTGATAAGCTGGTAACTGTTTGTATAAACTGTTTCCTGGAATTTCAACTGTCATGTGTTTACTATTTTGATCGATTGAATTGCAATGATGTTTACCTATATGTTCAACTGTCATTTTTCTATTCCTGAGAACCTAAAAGTTTAGTCCCTATCACACATTAACTAAGATTAGTTGAAAACTGAGATTGGTTGAATAACTCTAAGATTTGCATTGAATGTTTACATTGAATGATTGGTTCAAATTCATATTGATCCCTGTCTTAATTCCTGAGATTAAATGCATTATTCCTGAGACTGAGTAACACCATAGCTACACCACTGATTTGCCACACACTTGTTGTCACTCGTGCACACACACACATGTACTCTTCATTTTTCCTGAGTTTACACTTTGCCACATTTCTGAGTTTTAATCTGCAAACCTGAGTTAACTGAAAACTGGAAACCCATATATCCACATCACTGTTTCCTAATAACCTTACACATTTCAAAACAGAAAACTGTTTTGTACATTCCTTCTCATATTGTACACACACACTTCACTCTACAAATCTGAGAACACTGTTTTCCCCTTCCACACACACACACATATGTATTTAACTAAGGACACTTTGACACACTACCCTACAAAACTGAGATACACTGCTCCCAATATTCCCACTGTGTTCCTGTTTTCTGAGAACTGAGGAACACATAGCTATTGACACACACACAAAAACCTGAGAACTAAACCTATGTGATACCTCACACACACACACACACATTGACACAATACCATACACACAAGACACATTTTGCACATTGTTCTGAAACCTGAGAACTAATGTTCACTCACTCACACAAAATCTAAGATTTACACACACATGCATGTGCATAGTTTTTCCCCTAACTTCTACATGTGTATATATATATATATATATATATATATATATATATATATATATATATATATATATATGTAATATATAACTTAATGTGATAATGTGATGTAGTATAGATATTGCCTATTGACATATATATAATGTATTATAGATATATGCATATTGCCTATATAATTAACATGTATGAATATGTGCGCATGCCTATATTATTATGATTGGCATATAGCCTATATAGATCTATGTGATATGGATATATGTGGTATATCATATATGAGGATAATTGAATGCCTTGGGTTGTGTTATGGGTTGAGTTAGAGCTTGGGATTAGCTTAAAGGTAGGATTAAGGTATGATACTATACCTTATATAGGTATACATGATACTTAGGATATTGAGATGGTATATGTTTGAGTTTGGTTGTTAAGCATTAGACTAAACCTAGTTGCCTTCTACATAGCCATTAGCCCAAAACCTTATACTAGACTAGTCAAGACCAATGTGGACCCAAATAGTCCGAGTTGACCTAGTTTGACTAGTGTGGTTGACTAGAGTTGACCAAGTGTTGACTTTACCCTAATTTGACCTAGACAGCATGCAGATGCATTGTAGATTACATTTATCATTCCCTGTATACATCTTGACTTTTGTTGCTCTAAATAGGAGTCAGATACCTCATCTCGGGCAGTATATCCTCACATCTATTCAGATACCAGGCGAGTACATTCTCTGATCATTTCATAACTTGCTTAGAATTATATTCCTGCTCTAGTTTACCTTATTTGATGCTGTCACGATATTATCACGGATTGGTACTGTATGGATCTTTTCATGCGATGTTATCCCCCTCGGGAGCATCGGATACATCATGTCGTACGTTTCATGTACATCGTGTATTCCTCGCTCTCATGTTATTCATGTTTCTCATGTGCTTTATGCTCGTTCATGCTCGCTCGTGTACTCTTATGTGCTATCATGTTCGGTCATATTCTCGTGTATTTCATGTATAACCTATACTTCATGTGTACCCTTCATGGGCCTTCATGTGGAATTCATGTGCACTCAGTTTCTGTGCCCTCATGTATACTTCATGTACACCCATCTATGGGCTTTCATGTGAAAATTATGTGCGTAACATAACTTGTCTGGATCCTTGTGTACTGATTGGGGTATGGGAGAGTGTAAATAGTCATGTGAACAATTCCAAAGTAGTATAACCATGTGCGCCTCTTTAGTATATTCATGTGCAATTCCAGCCGATCACATGTCGACTTTGTACTCTAAATCACTAGTCACTGGTAGCTCTCTACTTATAGTAGATATTTCTATTACAGTTCTCTTTCTATTTACATCATGTACTTTCTTTCAATTTTATGTATCGTACTCTCTTGCATGTTTATATTTTCTAACCTGTTATGATCTGCGTGAGATGTATTGTGCTCGCTCCCGTCCTGACTGGACCTGTTGAAAATTTTACAGAGGATGATGAGGAACCCTGCACCCCTTACTATGGAGCTGGATTAGATGACACTCGCGACCTGAACCCGTGGGGAGGTTCAGGCAGCTGCTGAGGATGACACCTATGCTTAGTGTAGATAGTCTAAACTGTTTCTTATTTTTATGTTAGTTGTTGTCTGGATTCAGAGTTGTATTATTATGGAGACTGGTAGTTGTTGAGACTTATGTTATTTCATTCTGCTGTACCTCAGTTGAGGATTTCTTTATCTATTTCCATCGTGCTATATTCTACCTTAGATTGTGATTGAGTTGTACCTCTGTGTTGGCCTCCTTTTGGAGAGTATTTCACGTTATGTAGTTATAGTTCATGACCTAGAACAGCGTTCTACCGCCGATACTGCGGCGTAGGCTGGGCGCTGTTACGTACTCGTACCCTCACGGTGGGTGCGGGTCGTGACACATTTTTAATGGTGGCCCATGCAGGTCGAGTTTGTGTAGTGGTATTCGAACTAGAGTATCACTACAGCCTGCAGTAGGATTAGGATTAGGATTATTTTGAGGTACTCAATCACATTAGGAAAAACTCTTAACTGAATTTCTGCCATCTAAATCCCGTTGAAGATTGCTTCCTTGAAATAACTGTCCTCCCTTGAATTATCATTTCTATCTCAGTATTGATTCCTTGTTTGATCCGTCTCTAGGATGGTGATTGAGACACGATCGCATCGCTCTGGCCCAGCAGACGCTGGTGAGAGGCCTACCACCCCTCGCCCGATTGTGGATGCTGGGACCACAGCACCCCCTATTTCTGCTCATATAGGAGCGTCTGCAGCTTTTGGGAGTGCACCTCCACCTGTCCGGAGGTCTTCCCCTGTCATTCTGGATATGTATCAGCAGCAGTTACCTTCAAGGACAGTAGATGCGGCTCAGATGTTTACCCTTTTTCTAGCGATTCCTGGAGACGCAGCAGCAGATGCAGCAGAGCTAGTCTACTGATTTTTGACAGAGCATACAAGATACTCACTAGTTGGTCAGGACGACAGTAGAGCTGGTGGCTGCTCAGCCACAGGGAGGTCAGATGCTGTTGTATCAGCCGAAGACTCCAGACATCCATTCCTTTAAGAAGATGGGACCCCAAGACTTCAAGGGTACAGAGGGCATCATATACGCTGACGATTGGATAGAGCACAATGAGGAGATATTTCGATTGGAACAGATACCAGCTGGATTACAGATCAAGGCAGCGGCCAGTCAGATGCAGGACTTGGCCCGTACTTGGTACCAGACGGACCCGAGGGTTGGTACAGCCAGTCAGACGTGGGCAACGTTCAAAAAATTGTTCAAAAAAAATTCTTTCCCGATACAGCACTCGGTGCCTTGGAGGCACAGTTCCAGAGTTTGGTTCAAAGGAACCAGACCGTTGAGGAATACGCCGGGGAGTTATGCCGTTTGGGAGATTCGTTGAGGATCTTACTGAGGCCGGAAAGGCGAGGAGATTCCGCAGGAGTTTGATCAGGAAGATCAGGTCGTATACCAAGAGCGGCCGCGATGCCACTTTCGAGCAGATTCTGGTAGGAGCCATGGCAGCGGAGGACGATCTTGGGCTTAAGGAGAAGAGGACGCTAGACACTCAGGGAGCTAGTGGCAGTGCGGGCCCGGCCAAGAGGCCCTACCTACAGATTCAGCAGTAGTATCTGCAGCAGATGCCCCTCTTGCAGATTCAGCAGCAGTATCCACAGCAGATGCCACCTCTACAGTTTCAACAGCAGTATCAGCAGTCGAGGGTCTACTTTCAACAGCGGCAGTTTCAGGACCGTGTACCCTTTCAGCAGGCGCAGTAGCCACAGAGGCAGCAGTAGGCCCCGGGACAGTAACTTGTTATCATTTGCCCCTTCTGTAAGAGACCAGGGCACGATTGGGGCGAATGCCGGAAGAGGCTGGGCAGATGTTTACTTTACGGAGGATCCAATCATCGGCTGAGAGAGTGTCCTGAGTCATTTGGACAGACAGTTCAGGAAGCTGGAGCTAGGGCACCGGTAGGCCAGCAGAAGGGATTACCCTTACCGACCTAGCAGTAGAGGTACATACAGCATCAGCAGTAGGCCAGGGGAGGCCAGCAGTGGCAAGCTTTCGCCAGGACAGTCGAGGATGCACAGGCCATTAGAGATCTAGTTGCAGGTTCCGTTCTTTTGATTCCATTTTCGCAATTGTCTCTTATAACTGTTTTGAAAATTCGATTCCCTCTGTTCCTTGTTGGTTAATCAATTTTGTCCTGTTGTTCTTGTGTTATGTTTGAATTCTTTTGAGATGATTCATATAGGCTAGGTCACCTCAGTTATGGGATCTAGAATCTTTGATAGTCGTGTTAGCTGGCATAGTGAGGACATATAGTCAGATTTAGAACGTATTTCTTGGGTGTGGGAATTTAAGGTTTTCGCTGCCAAGCATGCGGCAAGGCGAAAATTTTAAATACCATGATTCTAGAGGTATGTGCCATGGTCAAGGACTCTGTGATTATCGTAGCCTTGCTCACTAGCATGACGAAGATTCTGAGTATCATGATTTTGGATAGACGCATATGATTGTCGAACTGTGTGTTTGAGACTATGATTGTGAGGGTGTTTGACCTAGAAGTAGTACTACCATCTTAAATTTAGAGGATGAAATTTTTCTAAGGTGGGAAGACTTGTAACACCCAGTTTTCTAAATAAGGGTAAATTTAAAATTTTGTGTTTTAATTTATTTAATTATGATATTTAAAAAATAATATAATTTTTGGTAATTTTTAATCATTTTAAAACTATTTAAAAATTATGACTTGTGATTTTGGTGTTTTGCTAGTGTAACCCTAGAGACAGCTTGACCTAGAGCCTAGCCATGTGATTAGGGTGTTTCATTTATCATTTTTAGCTTGAGGATATTTTGGTCATTTTGAATTTATTTGAATTTAATAGGATTTATTAGAATTTATTGGAATGTATGTGAATTTGTTATTAATTAAATAATTTCTTGGTGTCTTGTTAGTCTTTAACCTAGAATGGACCTAACCTAGAAGCTTAGACTTAACCTATGGGCTAAGTTAGAATGGTTAACTTAAGTTGTGGCTAGAAAATATCTAGTTAGGATCTAAGTAGGAGTTTAATTAGTGAGACTTGATTTATTGAAATGGTGTTGAACTTGATTAGCCTAGAGAAAGCCCAAAGCCCATGACTTGAAACCCTAACCCTAATTTTATCCTTTATGACCAGCCACTAGGTCATTTCCAACCCTATAAAATCTCTCCTCCTATTGTTCTTGCCTCTTTTATATCATTTCTCCATTTGACAAAAACCAAGGCTTGTTCCCTTCTTCAAAATTCCCATTTTATTCATTTAACCTCCTTTTTTATCCTCGTCTTTTGCATTGGGTTCTAATTGATGTTTATGGACTGTTGTGGAGAGCCATTTCAGTTTGGGATCAATTTGGAGCATTGGGCTATTAAGAAGAACACCCCCCATTTGAAGCTTTCTCTTGAGATTGACACCTATAGGTAAAACCCCTTAAATTGTATTTTAATTCCGATTTATTTGCATATTAGGCTAGATCTAGGAGTCCCCTAGCTGTCCCTGAAATTTGGGTAATTTTCGTGTCCATTTGGTGTCCGTATCGGACACGTATCAACACCTAGGTATAGGTGTTCGATGAAATGCCACAGAGGACATTTCTTCACTGTTTTTGAAATATTTTTGAATGGAATTGTTCGTGATGATGTGTCTTATGATTTTCCTAACCTACTTTAGTATTTCTGTGTCGTGTCGTGTCGACAAGAGGACACGAACACGCCCCGCACGCGGGCTAGGGTTTCCCGTGCTGTTCGAGTGTCCTGTGGGACACGACACAGCACCTCCGGACACGAAACTTGGCACACACCACGGGGCAATCACTGACACTATGCTCCCAAAATTTGGGGGCATATGATTCACCACGCGAGGAGAAATCTCGCGCGTACTGGACACGCACTGTGTGCACGCGCAGAAATTCGTCCTCACTGATACGCCTATTCAGTTTGGACACAACACGGCCTCGATCCGATTCAGCATGTTTATTCCCTAGCCCTAGACCCACTCTATCACTGGACATGGACACGACCCTTCCGTGTTGTGTGTCGAGTCCTATTGGACTCGACATGGCTGCACGAGGCAGTCCTCACTGCCAGTTTCAGTTGATGTCTTCATTTCGAATTTGGACACTTTGTGTCCAGTTTCCTGGACACAAATGGACCCCCCTAGACACGTGTACACATGGGAGACACGTCCATATGCCTGATTGTGGGTTTTTCTTAGGTTTTGGTTTTCGAAATGGGGAAAATCCCTATTTTCTGATATGAACTGTCAATTCCTGATACATTGGTTTCATGTTTCCTATTGTACTGATATTTGAATTGATTGATGAACTGAGTTTAATGGGTTTTTGAATATAATACATAACTGAGATTAACCTACCATGTTAGGGTGTATATTAGCAAGAGATTTGAGTTTTCGAATTCTCATTGAATCGATAAGTTGGTAACTATTTTGTATAAACTGTTTCCTGGAATTTCAACTGTCATGTGTTTACTATTTTGATCGATTGAATTGCAATGATGTTTACCTATATGTTCAACTGTCATTTTGCTGTTCCTGAGAACATAAAAGTTTAGTCCCTATCACACATTAACTGAGATTAGTTGAAAACTGAGATTGGTTGAATAACTCTAAGATTTGCATTGAATATTTACATTGAATGATTGGTTCAAATTCATATTGATCCCTGTCTTAATTCCTGAGATTAAATGCACTATTCCTGAGACTGAGTAACACCCTAGCTACACTACTGATTTGCCACACACTTGTTGTCACTCGTGCACACACACACATGGACTCTTCATTTTTCCTGAGTTTACACTTTGCCATATTTCTGAGTTTTAATCTGCAAACCTGAGTTGACTGAAAACGAGAAACCCATATATCCATATCACTGTTTCCTAATAACCACACACATTTTAAAACAGAAAACTGTTTTGTACATTCCTTCTCATATCGTACACACACACTTCACTCTACAAATCTGAGAACATTGTTTTCCCCTTCCACACACACACACACATGTATTTAACTAAGGATACTTTGACACACTACCCTACAAAACTGAGATACACTGCTACATATATTCCCACTGTGTTCCTGTTTTCTGAGAACTGAGGAACACATAGCTATTGACACACACACACAAAAACCTGAGAACTAAACCTATGTGATACCTCACACACACACACAATATTGACACACACATTGACACAAGACACATTTTGCACATTGTTCTGAAACCTGAGAACTATTGTTCACTCACTCACACAAAATCTGAGATTTACACACACATGCATGTGCATGGTTTTCCCCCTAACTTCTACATGTATATATATATATATATATATATATATATATATATATATATATATATATATATATATATATATATATATGTAATATATAACTTAATGTGATAATGTGATGTAGTATAGATATTGCCTATTGACATATATATAATGTATTATAGATATATGCATATTGCCTATATAATTAACATGTATGAATATGTGTGCATGCCTATATTATTGTGATTGGCATATAGCCTATATAGATATATGTGATATGGGTATATATGGTATATCATATATGAGGATAATTGAAGTGCCTTGGGGTTGTGTTATGGGTTGAGTTAGAGCTTGGGATTAGCTTAAAGGAAGGATTAAGGTATGATACTATACCTTATATAGGTATACATGATACTTAGGATATTGAGATGGTATATGTTTGAGTTTGGTTGTTAAGCATTAGACTAAACCTAGTTGCCTTCTACATAGCCATTAGCCCAAAACCTTAGACTAGACTAGTCAAGACCAATGTGGACCCAAATAGTCCGAGTTGACCTAGTTGACCTAGTTTGACTAGTGTGGTTGACTAGAGTTGACCAAGTGTTGACTTTAGCCTAATTTGACCTAGACAGCATGCAGATGCATTGTAGATTACATTTATCATTTCCTGTATACATCTTGACTTGTATTGCTCTAAATAGGAGTCAGATACCTCATCTCGGATAGTATATCCTCACATCTATTCAGATACCAGGCGAGTACATTCTCTGATCATTTTATAACTTGCTTAGAATTATATTCCTGCTCTAGTTTACCTTATTTGATGCTGTCACGATATTATCACGGATTGGTACTATATAGATCTTTTCATGCGATGTTATCCCCCTCGGGAGCATCAGATACATCATGTCGTGTGTTTTATGTACATCGTGTATTCCTCGCTCTCATGTTATTCATGTTTCTCATGTGCTTCATGCTCGTTCATGCTCGCTCGTGTACTCTCATGTGCTATCATGTTCGGTCATATTCTTGTGTATTTTATGTATAACCTATACTTCATGTGTACCCTTCATGGGCCTTCATGTGGAATTCATGTGCACTCAGTTTCTGAGCCCTCATATATACTTCATGTACACCCATCTATGGACTTTCATATGAAAATCATGTGCATAACATAACTTGTCTGGATCCTTGTATACTGATTGGGGTATGGGAGAGTATAAATAGTCATGTGAACAATTCCAAAGTAGTATAACCATGTGCGCCTCTTTAGTATATTCATGTACAATTCCAGCCGTTCACATATCGACTTTGTACTCTAAATCACTAGTCACTGGTAGCTCTCTACTTATAGTAGATATTTCTATTACAGTTCTCTTTCTATTTACATCATGTACTTTCTTTCAGTTTCATGTATCGTACTCCTTGCATGTTTATATTTTCTAACCTGTTATGATCTGCGTGAGATGTATTGTGCTCGCTCCCGTCCTGACTGGACCTGTTGAAAATTTTACAGAGGATGATGAGGAACCTTGCACCCCTTACTATGGAGCTGGCCTAGATGACACTCGTGACCTGGACCCTTGGGAAGGTTCAGGCAGCTGCTGAGGATGACACCTATGCTTAGTGTAGATAGTCTAGATTGTTCCTTATTTTTATGTTAGTAGTTGTCTGGATTCAGAGTTGTATTATTATGGAGACTGGTAGTTGTTGAGACTTATGTTATTTCATTATGCTGTACCTCAGTTGAGGATTTCTTTATCTATTTTCATCGTGCTATATTCTACCTTAGATTGTGATTGAGTTGTACCTCTGTGTTGGCCTCCTTTTGGAGAATATTTTATGTTATGTAGTTATAGTTTATGACCTAGAACAGCGTTCTACCGATGACACTACGGCGTAGGCTGGGCGCTGTTACGTACTCGTACCCTCACGGTGGGTGCGGGTCGTGACACTCTCTCCAACCCAAGTGCCTATTTATAGGCTTGGAAAAGTGCGTGCCCCGATAGCACATGACACTTCAAAGTTCGTGTGAAGAGACGACACAAAATCTCTTCAAGGATTACCACTAAAATCGAAGCGTTATCATTAAACTAGACATGTTGTCAGAGCGATCATACGCCAAGACAAAAATGTGCTAGACAGAGCATGCGCCATAAAACAAATCAAAGGCCATGCGCCCACAAAAATTCTACTGTCCATACTTCTTGTTCAAAGTATTTCAAAACTTTCCTAAGTTATGAAAACTTTAAAGGGGGTTTTGTAGAAGCATAGAATTCATGCGCCCAAAGTTCAAGAAGGTGTATCCCTATGCACTGCAAAAGGCATGCGTCAGACATCACAAAGCACAGTTGGCACATCATAAAAAAGATTTATTATTATTATTATTATATTAAAAGTCTATTACATACAAATGACTTTTTATTTGTATAGAAAATCTACTACAAACAGCCTACTCTAAACTCTAAAGATGAGCGCATCACTTTCTCGTCAACAGCACGAGCGCATCTCTTCTGAACGAGGCTCTGGTTGAGCATAATTTGGGTTAGCTATCAACCAAAACCCTATAATCAATATCTTGGCACTCGATGTTGTCTCAAGAAAGAATACTGCCAATGAGGTACACGAGCACGAACTGCTTTGTCCATAGCTAACTCGGTGCTTCTCAATTCTCTGATAGAGTCCTTCGTTAAAATCATAGCTTCTTTGAAGGAGCAGATGTACAACCCACTACTGACTGACTCACCAAGGAGGAGGCTCACAGCCATCAAAAGCTGAGTTTGTTACATTAGGTCGTGAGAAACGAGAATGAGCAAGTCATGTCCTCTTCGAACACACCTATTTATAGGCCAAAAGCATGGTCAAACCCATGCGCTAAGTGGCAACCTCTCCGAGATTAGTGGTATGAATCTAGCATTAATGGTAATGAATCTGCCATCTTGATTTTAACTAAGTCAAAGTCATTATTTCGAGGCCCAAAACGATCTACGAGGCTGACCAAGGACAATGCACCTTGCTGTCACGACCCGCACCCGCTTTCGAATACGAAACGTATCCAAGCCCAGCCTACGCCGCAGTGTCGGCGGCGGTAGTACGCTGTCTATACTCAAGTCACGGCAATCTAGAATCACGGAAAACTATATCTCATCCACAGGAATAATCATGTCACAGTCAAGATCAATGAAAAGATATGAACTGAATAATAATGAATAAACTGAATATCAAGAATCACTGTCACGTCCGGTGGACACAAATCCACTACCAATAGACGGAAGAAAATAGAAGAATACATGGAGTAACTAACTGAAATAAAAACTGCTAATCTAGACCACCTCAAGTGCAAGCGATGCGATCTGATGCTGGCTCAACCCTCTGGTCTGCTCCTAACTCAAGCTCGGCTAACCTGAAGAGATCATCAGGTCCTCAGAGGACTAGCAAGATACATAAAAATGAGCCTTTCTAACAGTTTATTATGCATGGATAAAGATACAGAATAAGCAAGTAAAACTGAGCAATGAATAAAGCACGAAACTATACACTGTCTACACATAGATGAACTGCTGAACAAGAACTAGAAAACTCATGTCAAGACGGATAACCAAATCGAATACTCAAACCCTCATCCCTAGTGTGGACTCGCAGGTTTGAACTACTAACCATCGTCCCTAGTGTGGACTTGCAGGTTAGCATCACCCTCGTCCCTAGTGTGGACTTGCAGGTTAGCATCACCCTCGTCCCTAGTGTGGACTCGCAGGCGTAAACCCTATACTACTAACCCTCGTCCCTAGTGTGGACTCGCAGGCTAGCATCTACTACTAACCCTCGTCCCTAGTGTGGACTCGCAGGCTAGCATCACCCTCGTCCCTAGTGTGGACTCGCAGGCGTAAATCCTATACTACTAACCCTCGTCCCTAGTGTGGACTCGCAGGCTAGCATCTACTACTAACCCTCGTCCCTAGTGTGGACTCGCAGGTGTGGACCAATAACCACTAACCCTCGTCCCTATCGTGGACTCGCAGGTTAGCTTCAAGGTTTAAGACACGGAGGAAACAGCAGTTCGATTCACGACACATGACACGACTCGATCAAGGCTCAATGAATACGTCCAATAAGATACAAGGCTAACAGTGAACACGGTCTACATACAATGATACAAGTATATAAACAGGATATGAAAAGATACATGGCAAATATAAGAGAACTGGATAATAATAAAGAGACAGTGCATGTAAATAAAGCTGTGTAGAAAGGCAAGGTATACTTGCTTTAGGTCCTGAGCTGCTGGCACGGGTCAGAATCTGTGTCAATGTCCAAGTAACCTGTTTTGTGAATTTACTATGTCAATAACTAAATTAAAACAAGAATTTATTTCATCTAATTGAGGTATCAGTCTTTTGTCTTTATTGAATTTGATTTCCCTACCCAGGTAGGTTGACTTGGTTTAGCACCTCCTGTTTGTATGACAGCCCATATATTTACGTATATGGTTAATCTCCCATTCTATAGGTATTCCTAAACAATTTCCAGGATATGAGGTCTTGTAATTGGTATAATTGAAGGTCCTCCCTCCCACCTTATGTACTAACTAATGAATTGTAAGGCTAGTTATCACAATCAAGACTAAAATTCTCCTTAGGCCACTTAAATCATCCATTCATTTCTAATCCTTAATAAGCAATACTTCAACAATGGGAAAACTAAATGGATAATAATATGGGTTATAGATCTCACAAAGGCTGCTACTGAATAACAATGCATGCCTATACTAGTTCAGGACATAATAGATGTGTATACCAGATATGGCACCCTTTGAAGAGTTCCATCCTGATTTCCAATCACTGGTTGCTACTAGTGGTAAGTGACCAATGCAGACTTCTTCTACTACTGTTATCCTCTACTGCCCTGCATATGAGTGTTTAACTGTAGATAATTCTGAGTTCACAAGACCAATTCCTATATTCAGGTGCTATTTCCTGAACGAGTTACTACTGTACAGGGCCAAATCTGTCCTGGTTTCGACTAAGGCTTGTTTAGCATTCGTGTGGCCCATACTTGTACTAGGGTGTATAGGCCAAGGTACTGTTCCACCAAGCAGAGTCTAGAGTGGATATCAACATCAAGGGGAATGCTACAACAGTTAAAATGGACTGTAATTACACATGGAATTGGTAGAACCCCTTACTAATATATTTGGGAAATGGTTGAGATTAAGGAACCAATTGAATTATCTACATATCCTTAGCCAACTCAACATTTTTGTGGATCCTGCAACTACTAATTAAAGCGCACCAGATGCAACCATCAGATTTATAGGCATATCTTTAATAAATTGGTAAGCCCTCTCGAACTGATCCGTCCTCCACATATTATCTTCCATGCATGTAAAGTATATATGTATATAAACAATCACAAACCTGAAGTATATATGCATTGACAACAGCTGCTATGACACTACCCTGCTCTGCTGCCTTTTTCATCCTCCAGATATCATGGCAATAACCTCACCATTCTTTACCGTAAGAAGGTACCTGAATTTACCATTCATCGATTTGTCGACTTCTTGCAGAGGCGTGCTGAGTATAGAATGATGAAGATAATAAAAGTAGGTTGCTTCCGTAATCTTCCAGGGTATCTTAGAACAAGTGGATGGATTGGCCCAAAACCACCAGCAAGTAATAATTCAATTGCCAGCTATGTCCCGTTCAAGCACAACATATGTCCTTGACTCCAGCTTCATTCACTATTTTCCAATCAATCAGTTCAGACGAATCAAAGAAAATAGTTTGACCATGAACCCTAAAATGAAACTGAGTTAACAATCCATTTGATGTCCTCCCTAAGACGCAAATATACATCGTCAACCGAGTTCTTCCCAATTGAAGCATACAAGGTTTGGATTGCAAGAAGCTAATAAAAATACTGCTCTGCTTATAAGTAAATTCAATAATCTTTGACTTGATATAAACCATAAAATTTAGTCCCAGTATTGCATATCACTAGTCAGCACAATACAGGTTATTTGGTTAACACTATAAAGTTAATATCTGTCTGTGATCCATGCATATGAATTGGCTTATATCATCCATATATGATAAGTAAACCAAAAGAAGTTTTTTAAGAGTCAAAGCTCGGTATGTAACCCTCATACTTCAACTACAAGGTTAATCCGTCAACATCAAGTAAATATTGGTACATAACCATGGTTTTCTTTCCACCATCATCCTTCATGGTAGACCGGATATTTGAGACCTCTCTTCCCCTCAAAGCATCGACATAGACATTCGATAACAACACCCAGTACCCTGAATGCCCAGGCCCTAACTCAATTAGATTCCTTGCCGCAAGTTTAGCCACTATTGGTAGTCTATCCCAAAAGTCTGATACCCCAATACCAAGGGTCAGATTTGTATCCAGTATCAAACCAGAACCCAGGACAGGGGTTCGAACCATCTCCCTTATAGAAACAGGTAAGGGTTCAAGGTTCCTGTGCCTACCGTGGTTTGCTTTGTGAATGAAGACTATATCCTCATCTGTTACTCGAACATCTCTGCCGATATACGGGTACCCCTTCCTAGATGTCTCCTTCTAAGATCTTTTGTCAAACCCTTATGAGTCAATTTCTAATGTGTAGTAAATGACAGGATTAGCAAGATTATGCGTAGATCGATTTACCTCTTTTGGTTTTGATGGAGAAACTCGATCGTTCCTAGCCTCCTCTCCGATTGTTCCTTACGGTAGGGAAGAAATAGATGGTTAGGGTTTTTAGAGTGCAAGGGTCGGATGCTATCCTCCCTCTATATACTAGTGTATGGTCGGTTTGGAGGAGATTTGAAGGATTTGATCTGTACTTATCTAAGCTCCTGGTGAAGGTTGATCTTGATTTCAAAACTGGATTCGAAATACAGGGAATAAGTGTTCGGTTTAGAGAATATTTGAATTGTGGTTAATTGCATATAGGTTCCTGCCATTTCATTATTTCCTATTTGGTCCTCCTTTGATATTTTTAGTGTAATAACTCTATAAATCATAACAATATATATCTATATAAGACAATAACACTATATATGAGGCAACAAAAAATGATTTCAATTTAATAAAATCGAAAATTTTGGTCAAGGGACTGACACTCCCCAACGAGTTCAATTGATGTGCCCCGCAATCAACGTACCCTACTGTTGATGCGCCAGCAAAGGCCCCTTGCCCATTAAACAATTAATGCTAAATGTCATATGTCAGCATAGTGCACCTCGAAAACAATGTAGATGATAGATTTCAGAGAAAACGAAGAGTCACCTACGTCAGCACACGTAGGCATCATCATTACCCCTTTACAGCTATGTTCAGCCACATGGCTAACCCTATTATCCTTCGCATGTGTCCTAAAGCCATGTGTCCAAACTAGCATGCGCCCTGAAGCCATGCGCCCATAATCGTCATGCGCCCCAATGGCTATATGCTAAGTTCCTCCACATGATGAGCCCAGAGGCGCATCAAATCTATCATAAAGATCTTTAAGCAATGTACACGTGCCACGTGTCATTGATTCAGTCATCTCATGAACGGGTGCCAACTGCCCAATATTTCAGCAACAAATGAATCGCAACAACTGTTATGTGTCAGCTCATCCGCAGCCCAACAGTGCAGTTACACCAGATTCAGTTCAAGCTTCCCGAGCGCAGTGCCCGTGCGCCCAACAAGTCATGCACGTAGCATTACTACGTGCCAAATTTCCATACGTGTATTGCATATGCGCGCATGAATGGATCATTCCAATCTCTATAAATAGAAGGATCATTCCTTCATTCAACACACACAGAGAGACAGTCGTCCAAACATTCAGAGAGTCCGAGCATACTTCAGGAGAGCCAAATTGTCATCCAGTCGAAGACTTGCATTTGCCTCTTGATCATCGTCAGATCGTCAACGGAGTAAAGAATCAACCCTCCATCGCCACACGTCCCCAAAAAAAATAAATTATACTCGAAAGATCCCGTCCATGATCAAAGTTGTACTCTATTTCGTTTGTTGAATATAAAAGTTCATCTTAAACTTTTCCATGGCAAACAGTCATAAGTATCATTCTCTATAGTCATGAAAAAAATTAAATAACCCAAGTCACACAATTCTTACAATACAAAACTAAATAATCCAAGTCACACAACCATCACATATTTTCGTTTAGTTTTAGGGTCTCGTATAATATTCAAAATTTGTGTTTATGTCTCTATTTGGACGGTCAACCCAAGTCCACCATTAGGAAGAGACCAAACTCTCTTCTAGAAAATATGGAGACCTAAACACATATTTTCAATATTATACGAGACCCTAAAAATAAATAATCCTTTCTAATTTCTAGCCCTCCATAATTAGCCACTACATTTTGCATTTGACAATATTAATTCGGGTTAAATTATTTTAAAAATTAGCAACATTATCTTGCATAATGATAAAGTATTTAACAAATATATTTGAAAGTAAACAAAATGGAAGAAATATATATATATATAAAATTGGCCTTGGAATTTGACAAGATCAAATCTTTTGCACTTAAAAATAGACTATCGCCTTTCATGGTGACAACTTAGATTATTCATCCCAAATGGTACAAAATCCAACTTAGCAATGAATCCTTTGAAGCACAACCTCCGTCAAATACCATTGAAAAACATCGAAAGTCGTATCATAAAAACCATTAGAAAAAAACCATAAAAGAATTAAAAATTAAGAAAAATATAGTAAAGAGATGGCTAAGTAAAAAAAAACTTATTTCTCTCTCCCATACTACTTATATATATGACAACTAAAATAAATCTCCAATAAATCCAATGTTAAATGGGCTAATAAAGCCACAACAAAATTCCAAATACTCTAATTATAAATTAGCATACCGTCACTACTATAATCCTAGATAGGATTTTTTTGTCATTTTACGTTAATTATATATTGATGGCCCATTGTAATAGCTATCAGCTATAGGTGATTGTGTTCTGGCCTATTGTCCAAGTGAATATGAGTTGGGCCTAACAGTAGGCCGATTAGGGGGGTTAGGACAATGGGTCTAAAATAATAATAACTAGGGAACAATTATACTTGGGCTAAGGAAATAGGAAATTGGTCCCATGCTGGTATTTAGCTAACATGTATATTAGTCTTTAATATTTTATTTAATAATAGAAGAGTTTATATTCTCTTTCTTATGAAAATTAATAAATAAGTTAGCTAGGATATTTATATAGAAATTTGAATTCTAAACCTAATTAATAACATAAAAATAGAAATACTAGCAATTAAATAATAAATAAAAGATAAGGGGGGTTTACAGGCCAACAGGTAGGGGAATCCTCCCTGTAGGTGTGTAAAAACTGTGCACAAGTACACAAGCAATAAGGGGGAGGGGGACTTGGTCACTGTGTGCTACATAGGCAGTGTGCAGTAGGGAGTTTAGTCCCCACAGCAGCAGGTCTTAGGCCTGACAACAGGTAAAAGGGGGTCTTTCCTTGACAGCAGGCAGTAGGCCTTAGGCCATTGCACATGTGTGATGTGTGTGTGTGTGTGTCACACATGAGTGTTGAGTGATGTGAGCTTGCGAGTGATGTACACATGTGTGAATGTGTGTTTTGGTGTGTTCGTGCACATGAGTGAAGTGTGGAGTCTTGTGTGTGTGAGTGACACACATGAGTGGGAGTGAGATGTGAGTGCATGTGTGTGAGTATAGATTATGCGTGTGTGTCTAGTGTGGGTAAATGAGAGTGTATGTTTAGGTAATAGTTGAGTAGGTAAATGTTAAGGATAAGGTAATGTGTTAGGTAACAAAGGTAATAGCGTATTGGGTGATAGGTAATAAGCGAGGTTGGAATTACCCTACATGTATCCATGTGATACATGGATACTAGATTGGGTTTTACCTAAGAGTTATAGCATAGGTAAGATGAATAGGGTAATAGAGTAAATAGGTAGGGTATTGCTAGATACCCTATGAGTATCCTAATTAGGTAAATACCTAGGATAAGCCTAGTATTGTCTAGTATAGGTTAGATTACCTTGGTATGACAAGGTATTGACCTAAAAACTTGGGTTTAACCTAGTTTGACCAAAGTTGACCAATTTGACCCTAAATGTCAACCATTGAGTCAAATTGAACTAGTTTGACCACAAAGACCTAGTATTGACCTAATTTGACCTCTATAACCTAGAATTGACCTAGAAATTATATTTTTTATCTTAGATATCAATGTTTAACACACCGAAACACTAATTAACATTGATATTTTATATTTAGGTCTTTGTGACTCCACTTGGGACCTCGATTCACACTTGTTGCTCATGATATGCAAGTACATTATCTGATAGTTTTTGTTATCTTGATAATTACTATAATATCAGTTTGTAGTGTTATACTTGATTCCTGGCACAAGGATACACAAATTAGTATGCTTTGGATCCCGTCATGAGATGTTATTTCTTGGAGGACCCTGTACATGTCTTGTGCTTCTTGTTCATGTATAGACACCAATTCATGAGCGTGCTACCCCCTGCTTCATGAATCCCGTGTCGTAATATGACATGGTTGGATCCACTATATTAGTCGAAGGATGGGGAGGTATTAGCAGTTTATGTGACCACACCCAAAACAACGTGTGCATAGCTCATCCTTACCTCACACAGGGTGTAGTCCGATCTTATATTACTTGTGCATATCTTTTTATGTATGGTCGGCCTAATCCATTACTATACTTGTGCATAGCGGTCATATGTAATAGCATGATCCAGTCCCAAGCCGATCACATAATACCTTAATGTCTCAAGGCACTATTTAGTATTACATGCTCTATGCTAGATATTACCTGCTAATACATCGTACTCATGATTTACTTACATTTCTCACTTGCCATGATATAATTACATGTTTTTCCTATTTTCTAACTGTTCAATATTGCTTATCTGACATGTATCTCTATTACTTACTGTCTTTTATAGCTCTTGTCAATTTAACGGAACTGCTATTAGTGTTTGTACTTCGCTCAAATCCTGACTAGATAACATTTTTCAGAGGACTTAGAGAACTTCTGTCCTACCTACTACGGACCATGAGTAGATGACGACTATGTCCAGGAGATTCCCTTAGAGCCAATGCCCGTTAAGGATGCACCACCATTGGTGCCTTAGCTAGTAGCTAGGACACTGGATTTGTCGCCAGTTATTTTGAGACTTGGACATGTTATATTCATTTGAGGCATATACTATTTGAGTTATTAGACTTCTTGACTCTGTTGTCTATTGACTTATGCTACTAGACTTCTCTATTTCGTCATTTCATATCTTATATCATTCGTGTTATTATCTTCCTTTAGATATCTGTGATTGAGTATGATTATAGATGATATATTATCCTCCGTTCGGAGTTGAAATTACTGTTGACAAGTTATGATCATATATCTATTAGACTGTTTAGATAGCACTGTTGACCTATACAACGTTCTACTGATACTACAGCGTAGGCTAGACGTACCCACATACTCGTGTCCCTATATCAGGTGTGGGTCATGACACATACTAATTGTTAATCAAATGGGGTTACAATGTTAATCCCTACTCATTTAACTTGTCCAATTAAGGCCCATATTTAACATGTGCTAAAAGAAAATAAAGAATAATTTGAAATTTATTTTTTTAATTAAAATTCCAAGAATCTCCCCAAAAAGTAAATTTCAAAAACATTGGACGTTTGTCCTTAGACCATTTTTAGGTCTACTAATAGTTGACCTTCTATGAGGCAATAAATATATATTCTATAATTCAAAAACATTTTGTTTTAGGGATCAACATAGCTTGTCAATATTTTTTTTTATAATTTTGCTGCAATTAAAAAATTATTCATGGATCAAATATAATACTTACCACACAAAAGTGAAATGTACTTGTAGTCCGCATCAATATGATTATGCATGTTTAGAAAATATGGTTTTATAAAAATATAAAATATTTATGTAGTCATTAAGAAATTTCTTTTGGTTCAACGTAGTTTGGATGAGCGGACATGATATAGCCCGTCTAGATCATGCGCTCCAGACGCAGTCATGTGTACCCCTTCCCCCACCCCCTTCAGGTTTGAAGTCGGTTTGCTCATACCGTTGGGTCCTGTGTGGGGCACGGGCCGAGGATCTGATGGTTGTGGTTGGATCCCGCATGGATCAACGAATGGGGGTCCACCCGGTTTGGTCCAATCCATGTTCAGTTCATTTTAGATTTAGGAAATTAGTTTTATTAGATTTTTAATTATGATTCATATTTATTAATATTCCCATAAAATTATTTTTAATTAGTTTTTAACTATCTTAACTCCTATATTTATATACCAAATAAATCCCAAAAAAAATCAACTCTATAGATAATTTAGGCCATTATAAACCCAAAAATGAAGCTTGGGGTCATTTTTTAGTTGTGGTTTCCTAAAATAAATCCTAGAAGCTTAGTTTCCATAGGTTAAAATTGCCAATAAGGTTTTAAAATTCCAACAAATTTGGCAATCCCTAAAAATATATTCTAGGCTAAAATGGAGTTTGGACTATTAATTATAGCCTACGACTTGCTTTTTACGATTATAGGCTTAGTGACGACGTCCCGTTACCCATACAACAAAATACCAAATTACCATGTTTCATATGTACTTATTGTATTTTATTACGATTTTCTGACTCCCGAGTAGTGAATGATATAGTTTCCTGACCCACATCTCAACCTTAGATAGGTATATCCTGCTATAATTATGTCTCCTATGAATTATTAAAATCCTATATCAAATCCCTAATTAGACAAAATCAATCTTCAAAAGAACATAATATATACTAGTCAGATCCCGACCCATTGGTAAACCCGCCATATAGCAATAGTATACCATTGGTTCAGGATTTTTCTGTATAGACCTAATTTGTGGGCATAATTTCCTACCAGCGGGTCTTATAACTTTTCTAGGTCATTACTAAGGGTCTAGTCATGACTAAGGGAGTCTTTATATTACTTTACAAGAAATCATAAAACTTGTTATGTTGTGTAAGTCCCCAATTCGAATTTTTAAATTATTAAATTAATTATTTTTCCTTCCTATTTTTTTGTTTCTTTATTGGGTTATTTAGTTACAGGGTCTCCTATAATATTTGATATTAGAGTTTAGGTCTCCATATTATCCAATGTTAGAGTTTAGGTCTCCATTTACACTATTTACCATCCAAAATTAGCCTAAATGTGAGACCTAAACTCTAATATTGGACAATATGAAGACTTAAACTCTAATATCAAATATTATAGGAGACCTATAACTAAATAACCGTTCTTTATTTAGAGAAATCAAGTGCCGATATACCAAAAATATCAAAAGTGAGGCTAACCATTCACCATTATACCATTGGATGGGCTCACACGTGGTAATATCAAAAGTCATTAATCAAACATTTATAAAATATTATTAATATACTATTACAAAAAATAGTAAAATATTATTACGTGTCATTATACCATTGGATGGTCTCACCATTCACTTGCTATGTGGTGAGCATGTCCCACATAATATTTTTTTTATGTAGAGACCTTGTGCAACATCAACATACCTCCTCCACCGTTGTACCACCTTTACTTCACGAGTTTGTTTCGCTTGCCTTCACTTCATGGGTTTGTTTGGGAGTTTCTTGTTGGGAACGCGGTGATGAGGTACGATATTGAATTGGGCCCATATGACTTAAAAGAGAATTCTTATGTAAGAATGAATCTCCACCTTAGCTCGTTTTCACTAGCCGAATAACCTTAGCACCCTTACTACATTTGCTCGTTTTTGCTAGCCGGATATTGTCATCTCGATCCGTTCGACCACAAAACCAATCCGACACGTTCATTGTTGGTGCTTTCTTTACATGGAGAGAGCTTGCTCTCAACATGCCTTGTAAAATTATAGTCCCACATCGGAAATGCACCATGAGTTATCTCAACATATATACTTGGTTGTGTTGTTGAGAGATGCACATGGGGTGGTGACCCTAAGGAGGGAACCATGTGGGTGATTTTACTAGGAGGTAAGAATAAGGCTCCAAGGATTAAGCATTAATGCTTTTGTCATTCTCTTGGATTAATTCCACTTGGAGCTAAGCCCCAACGGGGCTTAGCGACTCGGACTCGGACTCGGGCTCATGGGCTCATGTGGCATTTTGTTGGCGCACTTTGCACTTAGCACGTCAGCAATCATGCGGTCTTTATGCGGCTCATATACGGCCATGCGGTCTTATGCGGCATGCGGCTTATATGCGGTCCATGCGGCTCATGCGGCTCATGCGGCACATGCGGTCCATGCGGCTCATGCGGTACATGCGGCCATTAGGCTCATGCGGCCAGGCTGCTGCTGTTGCCGCATGGAGGGATCCGCTGACTGTGCAGATTATAAATCAGTTATGGAAAGGCTGAATCAATGCGATTAAATCAGATCCTATCTTTGTGGGATTTGAATTAATTCAGATCCTATCTTTGTGGGATTTGAATTAATTTTGTGGGATTTGAATTAAATCTCGTTGCTATCTTTTGGGATTTGATTCAATCTTTCCATAACTGAAGAGGCGGTTAGGGTTTCCACCCTCTCTCTATAAATACTCTCTTCTGGCCTCCTTTGTGACTACTACGAAAATTACAAGTTAGAAAAGGAGAAAGAGAGAGAGAGTTGCTGCCGCCATTGTAAGTCCATCCGAGGAGTCTGAACAGAGGTGACTTCGAGCGTTCCACAAGTTCTTCAACTTGCTGGTTCCTGGAAGCAGATCGTGTGGGGCAAATCTTGCTTTGAGCAACGGTGTTTTGACACCCCAGTATTGTTCTTCTTCTCATCTCTCTCTAGTTTTATTGTAACTCGTTCTGTCCCAATTGCAACACGTTTGCAAGGAAGAACGAGAGATCTTCTCTTCTCTTTTTCCCTCCTTCAGATTGTAATTTGGCTATTTGATTTATTGTACCATCGTAGATCTTGAGTTTGATCACTGCAAAGTTTTTGTGTGACATCTCAGATCTCGATTGCATTTGTTTTTCATCTTTGATCAAGCCCCGGGACTAACAATCTCAAAGCAAGATCCGTACAGATGGAAAACATTAATGCTTCGCTCCTCCAATCGGACTTCTGCAAGTTGGAAAAGTTCGATGGAGAGCACTATCAAGTCTGGAAGAGAAAGGTATACCTAACTCTTCAACTGAAAGATGTTGATCATGTTCTGTTGGAGGAAGAACCCTCTGTTCCAGACACTGGATCTACTGCCGCCATCAACGCGGCTACCAAACTCCAGGCCAAGTAGAGAAGGAAAAATAGCATCTGCAGGCTTCTCATCCTGAATGCTATGGAGGACTCCCTGGCAGAATCCTACTCAAAGAAGGAACTTGCCAGAGACATATGGGAGTCTGTGGAAAATCTGTATGAAGAAGATAAGAACAGGAGCAAAATGTTTGTGGTTGAAAAATATCACAAATTGCTCTTTGAGGACGAAAAGTCCATGCTGCCACAGGTGAAGGAATTTCTGAAGCTGCGTCAGAAACTGGAAGATGAAGAGATGCCCCTTCCCGACAAGTTTGTCATCGGAGGGATCGTCTCAAAACTTCCTGCTGGATGGAGTACCTTCTATGCAAGGATGCACAGAAAGAAGCTAGACATTAGCTTGGGAGATCTACTTCAAGAGATCCATGTTGAGGACGAGATGCGTTCTCAACAGAAGGTGGACACTCTGTCCAAACAGTTGGCTAAAGCCAATCTTGTGCAGATGAGAGATTCCAAGGGGAAGCAGGCGGCTTCTCATCCCAAGAAGAAGGACTTCGCTAATCTAAAAGTGAAGGGTCCTTCTTTCAAGCAACAGAAGACTAAGTCCCACGTGACTTGTTACAATTGTGGCAAGAAAGGCCACTACAAGAGTGAATGCAGATCTAAGCCTAAACAATCAGAGAAAGGTGAGCCTAATAAGGTTTTATTGGTTTCTAACGTTGTTGCTATGATCGGACAGGTCACAACTGTGGGGGTTGACTCTGACTGGTGGATAGACACTGGAGCGACTTGCCATGTCTGTTCAGGCAAGGAATGGTTCGTCACGTACCAGCCGATATCTGAGAAGGTTGTCATGGCGAACCAGGCCCAAGCTGAAGTTCTGGGGATCGGGACCGTGGAACTGAAACTCACTTCTGGGAACACTCTGACGCTTCAATGTGTGAAGCATGTTCCGGCGATTGCCAAGAACCTGATCTCTGGGAGCCTGCTCTGTAACGCAGGCTTGAGGATGGACATTAATGCTGGTCAGATGGTGATGTCCAAGAAAGGAACATACTTCGGGAAGGCTTATCAAACCGAAGGCATGTTTAAAATTCAGCTTGTTAATCAGTTTGAAGACATTAATGCAGTTGCATTTTCTGATTATTCTCTTGAGTTGTGGCATAATAGACTAGGACATGTTCATTGTAAAAGGATTAACAAAATGTCTAGTCTAGGACTTATCTCCAATTGTGGGGGTAAGGTGGAGAAGTGTGAGGTGTGTGCTCAGACGAAGATCACAAGGAAACCCTTTCATCGGGTCAATCGAAGCACAGATCTTCTGGAGTTGGTGCACTCCGATATCTGTGACTTCAAACATTTCTCCCCGAAGGCCGGGATGAAGTATTTCATAACCTTCATCGACGACTTCTCAAAATACGCGTTCATCTACTTGCTCAAGTCTAAAGACGAAGCCTTCGAGAAGTTCAGAGAGTTCAGGGCCGAAGCTGAACGGCAGACTGGACAACAACTCAAGAGGTTAAGGAGTGATCGAGGTGGGGAGTACAGGTCTCATGAATTCGCATCGTTCTGCAGAGAACATGGAATCATATGCGAGACTACTGCTCCATATTCTCCTCAATCTAATGGAGTAGCGGAGAGGAAGAACAGAACGTTGACAGAAATGATGAACTCTATGCTGCTAACCGCGGGTCTTCCTAAATGCTACTGGGGAGAAGCTGCATTGACGGCCACTTTTATTCTAAATAGAGTGCCGTATGCAACTTCGGACGTAACTCCTCATGAACTCTGGTTCAAAGTCAGACCAAACTTGAATGTCATTCGAGTGTGGGGGTGTCTGGCGTATGTGAAACTCCCAGATCTGAAGATTCAGAAGCTAGGGACAAGGACTACGAAGGCGATCTTCTTGGGGTATGCCGAGAAGAGTGATGCTCATAGATTTCTTGATATTGAGTCAAATCATATCATCGAATCTTGCGATGCTGAATACTTTGAAGACAAGTTTGCAAAAGACAAAAATATTATTCTTTCGGACATTCCGGAAAATGATGTAGGTGCAAATGAGACTGAAATCTCATATGAGCCAGTAGTCCAAGAAGAAGTTGTTGTTGAGGAAACAACTCTTATACCAGAACTCGCAGAGCCGTCAGCTAAGCGAGCGAGGAGACCGAAAGATTTCGGAGATGACTTTGTCACCTATCATGTGGAAGCAGATCCGCTTACCTATGATGAGGCGATGAAGACCAGAGATGCTATCTTCTGGAAGGAGGCAGTGAATGACGAGTTTGACTCTATCACCTCCAATAACACATGGGTGTTGGTAGATCTACCTGAAGGAGAAAAGCCCATCGGATGTAAATGGATCTTCAAGAAGAAGATGAAGGCAGATGGAACTATTGACAAGTTCAAGGCCAGGCTGGTAGCCAAGGGATTTTCTCAGAAACAGGGGATAGACTACTTTGACACGTACGCTCCAGTAGCCCGGATGACCACCATCAGGATGTTAATCGCTCTAGCAGCTATACATAAGTTGGTGATACATCAGATGGATGTAAAGACCGCATTCCTGAATGGGGAGCTGACCGAAGAGATTTACATGCAACAGCCAGATGGATTTGTCGTCAAAGGTCTTGAAGACAAAGTCTGCAAGTTGGTGAAATCATTGTATGGTTTGAAGCAAGCTCCCAAGATGTGGCATGAGAAGTTTGACAAAGTTATTAGGTCAAACGGCTACAGAGTCAGCGAAACGGACAAATGTGTTTACACTAAGTTCGCTGATGGAAGAGGAGTCATCGTTTGTCTGTACGTGGACGACATGCTAATCCTAGGTACGGATATAGGCTGTGTCACAGAGACAAAGAAGTTCCTCTCAACCAAGTTCAGTATGAAGGACTTGGGGGATGCAGATGTCATCTTGGGCATAAAGATCATCAGGACAGACACTGGAGTAGCGCTGTCACAATCTCACTACATTGAGAAGATGCTCACACGCTATGGGTATAAGGATCTTCCAGGGATCGATACGCCATACAGGTATGATCAGAAGCTGAAGCCAAATTCAAGAGAAAGCGTCAGGCAGCTGGAGTACTCTAGCGTTATCGGAAGTTTGATGTACGCAACCACTGCCACAAGGCCTGACATAGCTTTCGCCGTGGGAATGCTGAGTCGGTTCACAAGCAACCCAGGGGTTGAGCACTGGAAAGCTGTGAAGCGGATGATGAGATATCTCAAGAAAACTCAGACATATGCACTGCACTACAACGGATATCCGACGGTAGTGGAAGGCTTCAGTGATGCTAGCTGGTGTTCAGAGGTGGAAAGCGAGAGATCCACAGGTGGATATGTCTTTTCCTTGGGTGGAGCTGCTATATCGTGGAAGTCGAAGAAGCAGACTATACTCTCTCGTTCCTCCATGGAATCTGAATTCTATGTACTTGAAACTGCAGCAGATGAAGCAGAATGGCTTCGGGAGCTCATGTATGATCTTCCAGTGGTTGGGGCTCAGATACCGACGATACCGATATACTGTGACAACCAGGCGACTGCGGCGGTGGCATCAAATGACCTCTTCAACGGGAAGAAGAGGACTGTACGGTTGAAGCATAGGGCAGTACACGATCTTATCAAAAGAGGTATAATTGTAGTGGTTGATGTTCGGAGTCAGGAGAACCTGGCAGATCCGCTCACAAAGGGCCTCAAGCGCCAGTTGGTCGATGACACAGCTTGTAAAATAGGCTTGAAGGCATTCTGATAGTGTGTCTTTGTAATCCTACCATAAAGTTTTATGCTATTAGTTCAAAGAGAAATCTACTAGGCATCTAACTTTTGGTTCAAAGGAGGATCACTGACTGGAAACTATCAGGTAACAGTGGGTACTTGTTCTCTGGAACATGGAAGGGATACGGACCCATAACCACTGTTGTCTACTATGTATTTTTCTGCGGAAAAACAAATCCTGTGGAAGGTTGGCTTAAACGCCTTAATGAGTTCTCAGGCAGAGTGAATGCCTGGTGTGCTTTACAGGAAGCATGGTAGACAGCACTACAAGGAGTGAATCTCCATGCTACAGTGGGGTGACTCCACCATGAGGTTCCCAGGTAGGGGTAATGCCTCGGCTTTGCAAGCCAAGTCACAGCGGCGTAGCACCGCAAATAGGCAGGTAGCCTAATGCTGTATGACGTAATTAAAGAGTTGTAGATAGCACTACAAAGGGAAGGATGGCCCCATGTTACAGTGGCACGACACCACGATGAGGTACCCAGGTAGGGATAAAGCCTCGGCATTGTAAGCCATGTCGTTGCGGCGTAACACCGCAAGGAAGCCTTAGGCTTCATGCTGGGTAGTTTGGCACTACAAAGAGGCTTGTGACCTCATGCTACAGTAGTATGACACTACGATGAGGTTCCCAGGTAGGGGTAATGCCTCGGCTTCAGGCCATGTCATAGCGGCGTAGCACCGGAAGAAAGCGCAAGGCTTCATGCCATATCTCTTTAATAAAGAACTCACCTATAGTGTATGGAAAGAGATATCAGGCCATCTCTTGAGGGTAAACTTGTAGACACCCAAAATTATACACTGAAACCAGGCTGGCACAGGGCCTTTAATGTGCAGCCAGAAGTACACGTAACTACACTTTGTGAGTGGGAAGAATTACAATTGTGGTGCAGAATTCAAGGCGTAGTCCATTCTTGTATCACATTGTTATTTAACCCATGCGGGAAGATTCAAGTCGTCAGCGACATCTATCCTAATGCAAAATGGACAGTTACTGTGGAGAACGCTCAACCCTGGACACATATATATGTTGTGATATGTGGGGGATTGTTGGTGCTTTCTTTACATGGAGAGAGCTTGCTCTCAACATGCCTTGTAAAATTATAGTCCCACATCGGAAATGCACCATGACTTATCTCAACATATATACTTGGTTGTGTTGTTGAGAGATGCACATGGGGTGGTGACCCTAAGGAGGGAACCATGTGGGTGATTTTACTAGGAGGTAAGAATAAGGCTCCAAGGATTAAGCATTAATGCTTTTGTCATTCTCTTGGATTAATTCCACTTGGAGCTAAGCCCCAACGGGGCTTAGCGACTCGGACTCGGACTCGGGCTCATGGGCTCATGTGGCGTTTTGTTGGCGCACTTTGCACTTAGCACGTCAGCAGTCATGCGGTCTTTATGCGGCTCATATGCGGCCATGCGGTGTTATGCGGCATGCGGCTCATATGCGGCCTCATGCGGTCCATGCGGCTCATGCGGCACATGCGGTCTATGCGGCTCATGCGGCTCATGCGGTACATGCGGTCCATGCGGTCCATGCGGCTCATGCGGTCCATGCGGCCATTAGGCTCATGCGGCCAGGCTGCTGCTGTTGCCGCATGGAGGGATCCGCTGACTGTGCAGATTACAAATCAGTTATGGAAAGGCTGAATCAATGCGATTAAATCAGATCCTATCTTTGTGGGATTTGAATTAATTCAGATCCTATCTTTGTGGGAATTGAATTAATTTCGTGGGATTTGAATTAAATCTCGTTGCTATCTTTTGGGATTTGATTCAATCTTTCCATAACTGAAGAGGCGGTTAGGGTTTCCACCCTCTCTCTATAAATACTCTCTTCTGGCCTCCTTTGTGACTACTACGAAAATTACAAGTTAGAAAAGGAGAAAGAGAGAGAGAGTTGCTGCCGCCATTGTAAGTCCATCCGAGGAGTCTGAACAGAGGTGACTTCGAGCGTTCCACAAGTTCTTCAACTTGCTGGTTCCTGGAAGCAGATCGTGTGGGGCAAATCTTGCTTTGAGCAACGGTGTTTTGACACCCCAGCATTGTTCTTCTTCTCATCTCTCTCTAGTTTTATTGTAACTCGTTCTGTCCCAATTGCAACACGTTTGCAAGGAAGAACGAGAGATCTTCTCTTCTCTTTTTCCCTCCTTCAGATTGTAATTTGGCTATTTGATTTATTGTACCATCGTAGATCTTGAGTTTGATCACTGCAAAGTTTTTGTGTGACATCTCAGATCTCGATTGCATTTGTTTTTCATCTTTGATCAAGCCCCGGGACTAACATTCATCCACACCATAATTGTGTGCCAACCACAACATTTTGCTCCACCTTTGGCGTGTCAAACCAACCTTCGAAGCCAATCCATGTGGTTGCATATGCTCCAACTCCACCTTAAGAAGAGAGCCTGTATATCAGTGTATACACTGAACGTTCAGCACCATTTATTTCGAACCAATTATAGACGTCCAAGCTAGCCCTATAACCATGGGCTATGATACCACTTGTTGGGAACGCGGATTGACCCAAATCGAAGTTGGTCCATGAAGTGCGATATTAAATTGAGCCCATATGCCTTAAAAGAATTCTCATGTAAGACCTAAACCAATTACAATTATCTACACCTCATGATCCCACTTCCTACATGATATGGGACTAAACTACCGACACCATTAACACCCCCATTTTGAGCACTCAATTGGAACTGAGATACATTCCAACATTTCTAACAATTAATTTTGGTATACTGTTTTTTGTGAATAGTAGATATGTTGTGCCACTCCAAAATGATTACAATACCATTTATGACAATATTTATTACCATATCTTCTTTTGTTTTTTCGACATGGTTTGCATTTTCATATCCATGTTAGATTTTGTTACTATGTTTGGGATTGTTCATCATGGCTTCTTATGAAAAACAGTTTTTAAAGTTATTTAATAACAAAAACTTATAAAATTTTGAAAAACTAGTTCATTTTTAAAGCTAACATTTGAAAGCAAATATTCGCTGCAGCAAGCCCATATAAGGCCCTAATTGGATCAATTCTACAGCCTCAAGCCCAAAACTTCCCATCAGGACGAACGGCGGATATCAAATCTGAAAATATCCGACGGCTCACACCCTCTCATAAGCTCTTGGAAACTTGTATATAAGCCATCATTCTAGGGGTCTTTTACTTCTTCCCAGCGCAGCTATCTTCTGCTCTCGACAGAATCCTAGGGTTTCCGCAAAGATTTTCTAGGGTTCCACTAAAAAAAAATGGTATTTTTACCAACTACATCACCACTTTCTCTTCAATTATATACATTTTCTTCGATTTACGTAGTAATCATCTGGTCGGTGATCGGCAGGTTCTTCCGAACGACATCGATCTTCTGAACCCGCCGGCCGAGCTCGAGAAGAGGAGGCACAAGTTGAAGAGGCTCGTCCAGTCGCCCAACTCCTTCTTCATGGTTGGTTGCTCTCGCTCTTGATTCTATTTTCATGTGTTTTTTTTTTGAGCTAAAGGTTGGATTTTTGACCTAAAGATTCGATTTTTGGTTGATTATTTTTTTGTATCAATTTTTTTTGTAGGATGTCAAGTGCCAGGGTTGCTTCAACATGTAAGTTCCGTCGTATGAAGAACATATATTGTGTATTTAGTGTTTGTCTACGTGATAGAAATTATGTATTTATGTGGAATCAATAAAAAAGGGATTTTTTAACTTTTGCCCCACTTATTAATATGAATTTGTACTTATATTCCACTTTTTGTGTTTAGTAGACTTACATCCCATTTTTGGCACGATTTTTCGTGACGAAATGAAAGTTTTCCGTGACAAACAAGTCTAATAAACATAAGAAGTGATGTAAGTACAAATTCATGCTAATAAGTGGGACCAAAGTAAAAAAAATTCCCATAAAAAATCAGGTTTTATTTTGATATTGCTTGGTAGCTTAGGTTGTGATTGTTGCACGAGAAAAAAGGTTTGATTTTGAAGTGAGTGTGATATCTAAAGTATAGAAGGTTGACTTATTCTTCTGGATGTGGCACCAATAATTGAATGCTTGTGCTTCTTAGGTCTTTGTAGATTTCTGACTGATGGGAGTATCACCCATGTTGCCTAGCAGTATGGTTCGTAAATAGGGAGATGCCTTTTTAGTGCCTGATAAAAAGCAAAGCAGGCATTTTTTCATTTATTGTTTGAAATACTGGAAATTAGTGATTTTGTATTGTGAACAAAACTACTATCCTGACCAGATTGAGAACGGTTCCGTCTTTTATTGTCTACAAGACATGGATCACAGTGAGGCGCCACTAAATGGTAGAATTCTTAGGTAGCCTACAACTTTAAAGGAAAATGTCAACCTTGGTATTTCCTGTTTGGGTTGTTTCCATTATGAGAATTGGAAATCGTGGACTTTGTTGGTTGGAAGTTCAACCTTGGTATTCCCTGTGTGTTCCTTAAGTGGTGAAAGAATTTTTTGTCAAGAAAACCTAGCGATCCATCTGCATTTGATCTGAATGGATTTGTGAAGAGTTCAATGCTAGCACCCTAGAACTTCTTGGGAAGAAGAAAAATTAATGTCAAGATGCTTAGCTTATGTTGGTATCCCTTGCTTAATGCTATTGTTTGGAACTTTGAAACTTTTAGATGAACAGTTTCATGGCAGAATCCCTTGCCTAATTCTGATGTCTCTCTTGAACAATTAGTAATCTAATCAAATGATAATGTGCACTTTTTTAATATCAATTTTTGTTAAAGAAATAGCAATTAGACATAGGGCATGATGATGACCTTTAGGTTTTAGCTTAGGAAAAAGCTTGATCTTTGTAGTTTAGTAGTTAAAGAATCAACCTTGTGGAGGCTATTTCAATTGGGATAGCATACCCCAAGTGCTAAGTACACCACGTTTTAATTGATTAAAATTAGGATAAATGTTAAGTACACTCCATCAAATGACCAAAATATCCTTTTCTATTCTAACCTAAAACCTATCTATCATTCCTAAGCACACCCCAAATCATTCTAACCTCCTTACTCTCCTCTCTCCTCTTTCCAACCGATCGGCCCCCTCTCCTCTCCGATCCCCTCTGCTCCCAAGAGCAATCCTAAGATCACTGTTAGGGTTTTTCGCTTAGGATCATTGCTAGGGTTTTTCGATTCCCTTCAATCGTGTGAAAACGATTTTTTTTTAATTTTTTTGGGTTTTCACGGTTCTGTTCGAGTCTGGTTTGTCGAGCGTTCAGACCGAAGTTCGACCCACGGCAGTCGAACTTCTTTGCTAACGTTCGACCAAAGCTGGTCAAACGAAAAATTGAATGAAAAAACATAATGTTCGACCACAACTAGTCGGACAAAGCTCTACTGTTCGACCATTACAGGTCGAACTGCCCTATATATGTTCGGCTGACACAGGTCGAGCAGACTGTTCCGTTCGACCTGTATTGATCGTGCTTATCGCGGATTTTTTTTGGGTTCAACGATTCACATACAAACAGTGTTTCAAACCGAGAAAGAAGGATTGTCTTTGAAGTGGACTTCCTTCCTCCATGATGCCTTCTTCACAATTTCAAAGTAGGATTTTTCTAGGGTTTTGGGGTTGGGTTGGAGAACAATGTGAAAATGAAAGAAGGAAGAAGGGGGATGGTGGGGTGTGATAGGAAGGTCATATGGGTATATGAGTCTTTTTAACATTAATCTAATTTTCAACTTAAGTTAAATGGGGTGTGCTTAGAAAGTCATGGGGTGCGTATAGCCGCACTCATTTCAATTAAGGCTTCTTAACATGTTTTATTAACTTCTTGGTTTTAATATATATATATATATATATATATATATATATATATATATAACCAGGATTGTTGGGCCTTGAGTTTTTATCACCTGTAACTAGACTTCTTGCTAGAATGTCAACCTCCTCGACCCCTTTTAGACCCGAGTCTAATATTGTCCTCTTCTTCAATCTTCCTTTGAAATGAGTATGTGCGAGGTCTAAATACTTCACTATTTATCTAAAGTTTTGTCAGAATGACCTTTACCCATCAATGGAAGATTTGTCCTCTTTCTTCTTTTTCTCCCTGTTGTCCTATGTCAATTGGCTGAACAAATAGACCCTTCTATCCTTCCTCCTAAGGGTGTCATGTCCTGCCATCTAAACCTCTTCACGGTTGACTATTTATCTCCTCATCATACATATTCAGCCGATGGGCAGGGTCCTTCAATGTCTTGAGGTGAAACCTCTGGGACTGGAACGAACATGGAAGAAATCTGTGTATATCGTTTTAGTACTTTGTATCTGTGTCTCTATTCATGCAACATAGTTGGCTACTTTTGTGCATATCTGGAAACGTCTTTAACCCGTCTGTGGATCATGTTCTTACTTGTGTTCATAATTGTGAGAGACAGCTCTGAGATGACTGTAACACGAGCCACTGGTGATGACTCACTGTTCTTTCCTTTGTACTACCTTTCTTAGATAAGTTAGGCATCCTCTCCAGACGAGGCCTCCCTTTTTGGGAACCTTGAGACTTCCCTTGAGCACACACTGAAAAACAAAGAGCTTTCACCCGAGGATACATCAAATAAGCTCTCCCTATTTAGAACAAAAAGATGACGGTCAAGACGGTCTCCTTCTCTCACTTCAAATTTGAGAAGTCCGAGAATAATACTATCTTCACCCCTGTAAAAAATAGTCGACTCTATGCCATGGGATATCATGTTATCAGATTATAATGAGTAACCTTTCACTTTTCTGATTCTGCATAATTCGACATTTTGGCAACACCATAATCTTGACCTCTCTGAAATGATACCATTCTTTCCAAAGTTACCCTTAAATAGAGAACAGAAGAAAAAGACTTGGTCCATTCACAGTTCCTACCCTCCTAAATATTACAATCTTGTCAGTCGATCACTTTGTTAAAATCAACTTAGGGGCATGTGATGATTACTGGTCCACCCCTTCAAAGATGTTCTGAGCAAACTGGTCCATCCAAATCCTAGCCTATATCACATTGATACAATCAATTCCTCCAGCGGAAATCTCATATTTTCTCTCATGTTAACACCTGTTAAGTAGCACATGAATCGAGGTTAAAGGTATGTCTTATCATTTAATTGAAGTACAATTCTTTAAATAGAGATTATCAATCTGACTCAGGTATCAAAGGGACTCTATTGGCAAACTACCAAGTTACTGATTGTGGACGATCTGCTAACGCCAGTCAGAAGCATCATCAGTGTTTATGCAGATTTTTTAATTATGGGAGTAGCACATGTTTTAACTTTTAGGACATGGCTGGCACGTTGTGGCCTCACTAGAGTATATAATTATTAGGCAGCTTTTTGTTATTCAAAGGAAATGTAAACGTCTGGACTATTATGTAAATGTCTCAAGTATAGAATTCTTAGGCAGCTTGTTATTCAAAGGAAATATAAACTTCTAGACTATTTTGTGAGGGAAGAACATACATTTGAATTTGAGAGAAAATTCAATAAGACGGTTAGTTTGAAGGGACCCTAATTTGAATCAAAACCATATTTCCTCTCTTTTTACTTACTGTGCAATACAAATATCCTAACTTAATACTACAAATACCTACTTTTGATTCCTAAAAACGAAATTGTTTCCATCCTACCATTTTATTGCTAGAAATCTTAACAACTTAATTCTATTGCATTTCCTTCGAAACTTGGTTTTAAACTTCAAAGGTAGGATTTTTGTGTTTAAATTTTGGTTACCATGTATTAATCTTGTTACCCTTGCTTATTGCTCTAGATACAGAACTAGCTCTTCCTTTAAATTATCACTTAGTTTCAATCTATGGCAATGGCAAATATGGAGTCTTAGTTCTCAAGTTGAAGGTGGAATCACATGCTGTATGAGAGTTAGAAGTGGTGAGGTCATGTGTGGATTTGATATTTTTTTAAATATTTTTGTTTCTATCCTGAGATGTTAAGTTTTACCAGTTACGAGGTCATGGGTGGATTTGAAATCATGTACTATGCTAGTTTACGATTGAAGTGGTAATATATGAGCCATGGGTGGATTTGGAGATCACATACTCTGCTAGTTTATGATTGAAGTGGTAATATATGAGGCCATGGGTCAAGTTTATATTTATTTTTAATATTTTATTTCTAACCTTAGATATAAATATCAAATCCACCCATGGTGTTGTATATTACCATTCAAACCATAAACTAGCACAATGTGATTTTTAAATCCACCCATGGCCTCATATTTTACCACTTTGACAAGTTTTAAATATTTTGTTTTTACATTGTGAATGCTATGTGGTAATAGGTTACTGCAGGACTTGCATGTATACGAGCCTTCCATGTTTTGTTAGTAAAGATTGTATATCCTGCCTGTCTCAGACCTAAGCAAATGGGGATATAAACAGACAGGATTTAAGTTTACAGTGATTCTTGTAACACCAGTTTGGAAACTTTTATAAGTTAGGAACTTGCCCTTGCCCTTGCCCTTGCCCTTGCCCTTGCCCTTGCCCTTGCCGTAAAGGCTTTATAATATCATGTAGCGAATACACTATGTACCTGCTATTATGCAGTCAGCTGAATCTACATGGCCAAGCTTGGATTTGCTGACCCTAATTTATGTTATATGTTTGCAGAACTACTGTGTTTAGTCACTCTCAGACAGTCGTAGTTTGTGGAAATTGCCAGACTGTGCTGTGCCAGCCTACTGGAGGCAAGGCTAGGCTCACTGAGGGATGCTCCTTCAGGAAGAAGGGAGATTAAATGATGGTGTGTATTTTTTAAGTGCTCATTTTTGAGATTACCCAAGGTAGTTCAAAATATGGACTTGAGAACCTAATGTGTTAAGTTTAGCATCTTTTGTGTCAAGATTTTGATTCATGGTGGTAATTTGGATTTGTTAGTCAAAATATTTTGGGGATTTCTGGTATGTTTGGCTTGCTTTATTACGTTACTATATATGGACACTGCTGTTGCTTGGTGCAGTTTTGTTTCAATTAGAATTGGAAGAATCTTATTTGTACCATGTAAGGTTCATTATGGTTATGGTTAATGTGTTGGGAATCAAATCCTTGAGCAAAAAAACTAGTTGGATAATTTTTCTAGAATTGTGTAGTTTAGGTGGTTGCAACCCCAGTCAATACAGGTTGGATATGAACACGTTCTAGTTCCTTAATATACGTACTAATCATAGCACCAATCGAAGTTGTAACTGGTGCGTAACTTATTTTTCTAATCTTGTTTACCATCTTTTTCTAACTACTTTAATATATCATCTTTTATCTATATGATCAAAGAAACCTCACATTTTAGAGCTATTTGGCAATTGAACAATAAGGGGCTGTTTGGTTCTTACAAAGTGTGCGGGAAGTGGAGGTATTTGCGGGGAGTGGCTGGGTTTTGCGGGACTCGCGGCGTTTAGTTCGCAGCAACTGGAGGCAGCAAGTGAGGAATCTCACTTGCTGTGCAGTTGCTGAGTGGGGTGGTGGCGGTGCTGGTGGCCTGGAGGCGGTGGCGTGGGTCGGTGCTGGTGGTGCTGAGGGTGGCGGTGCTGGTGGCCTGGAGGCGGGGACGGTGGCCTGGAGGAGGGGCCGGAGGAGGTGGCGTGGGCGGTGTCGTGGGGCGGGGGTGGGGGCGGGTGGCTTGGAGGAGGGGGAGGAGGTAGTGGGGCGGTGGCGGTGGACTGGAGGGGCTGGAGAAGATAGGAAGAAGAGTAAAGAGAGAGAGAGAGAGAGAGAGATTTATAAATAAAACAAAATTTGGCCTAACTATACTTAGGCTTACAACAATCATCCAAACACCAAATTCATTTTTTTTTCCACTTGCAGCAGACAAAAATACTCTATCTAAACACATTTTGGAAAGTGCCACTTGCTGCAAATGTCCTGAAACTCAACTTGCTGCAAGTGCACTTTTACACTTTCAAAAAGTTACATCTATCCAAGCAGCCCCTAACAGAGAATGTCACAGACTTGCGTTATCATCCTTTAGAAACAAAGTGTTTAGCAGAAAACAAACTCCAATTGAAAATTGCCAGAGAGATCTGGTTGATGCCAGAACTAAATGTGATTTCCAGGAAATCGAGTTGTAAACTTGTGATTTACCCATTCATCCACCTAGAAAGAGGATGTTTCGGCCCAACTTGTGTTTTAAACACCCCTAGTTTGTTTTCTTGAAGTTCAGATGAAACTTTGGGGGAAAAGTTTATAATTTTTGCTAGATTGTAACTTGATATCCTTAACTATCCATGTTTGATAACTCTAAACTTTTAAAATAGGCAACTTAATAACACCAACTATTGAATGTTTTCACTTTCATATCCTAAAATAATTCGAAAAAACCCCCTGCCCCTTCCACTCTCACCTAGCGATGGCAATTTCCATCAAACATGATGGGAATCCAATTTTTTTCCCAATCGGGACGGGTTAGATTTTTTTTTTCTTCCGATGGATGGGTTTGAGGATTTAAAAATAGGGATGGGGACAGCGATTAAAAAATAGGGATGGGGACAGCGATTAAAAAATTTTCGGTCCGGTTCAGGATCGAATATGGGTATAATACTCCCCACCTCGAAAATCTCCGACCTCGATTATGTGTACCCATAGGACACATTGGCATTAGCTCATGAACCATCTAGTAGTATATGTTTTTTTTTAAATTTTATGAAAGCCATGTTTTATTAATGGGACACATTGGCATTAGCTCATGAACCATCTAGTAGTATATGTTTTTTTTTTTTAAATTTTATGAAAACCATGTTTTATCTTGTATATATTTTTTTAGAATGATTTTGTTTTAAACTTATATTGTACAAGAAAAAATATTAATGGGACGGGAGAGGGGGACTAGGAAATTCGGTCCCGAAAGTGTTAACGGGGATGGGCATTTAAAAATGATTCAAACTGTTCGTGTTCGGCATGCGTTCGACTCGGGCCAAGCTCGGTTCGAAGCTCGTTCGTGGGCAGGTCGATACCGTGCTCGATCGATTTTTTTTTTGTTCGACCGATTTTTTTTTGTTCGAACTGGTGTTTGAACCGAGTTCGACCATAGGTTGTTCGACTCGGTCTTGTTCGTGAACGGGCTTGAACTCGGCTCGAATTTTCGTGTTAGGACTTTTTCTAAAATATGATATATTTTTTATGGATGTGTATGAATTTTGTATTAGTAATTTCACTCTTTTATTTATTTATTTATATGATGATAAATTTATGATGTAAAAAATATAAATAATTTAACAAAAAAGTCTTTAAGACTAGAGAGTAACCGTACAACAAGTTTAATGTGGCTTTGGTTTGGTCTTGGCTCAGGCTGTCCGAGGTCGTGAGCTAATCGAGTCGAGTTCGATCATTTCGAACCTCTAATCGGACTGAGTTCAAACACAATTGTTGAGCTCTACCTTAAGCTCGGCTTGAATGAAGCTTATTCAATATTTTGGTTGAATCGAGTTCGAACACACTTTGTTCGACCTCGTTCGTTCGATTTTCACCCCTAACGAGGAGTGCATTGTTAAACTTGTCACTCCCCGTTCCCAGAATACGTATTTTAATACGTGTATTGCTTGAATGTATTTATTTAATATTTATCATGCATTTGTTCTGTATTTAATTCCTTTAATTTATTCTATAATTTCATGCTAGTTAATTGTCTGTATTTTATTTTCTGCTTTTGCTTAAGCTCTTGGTTTATTTTGTTCATGTTGAAACAACTTGGTTTAGCTTGGTTCATCATGATCAGAGGTGGATGGCCTAGATCTTGTAGGAAGGAATGGGTGGTGGAGATTGACTTGGACTTGATATTTATGCCCATTTACTTTTCTCTCTCTTCATTACTCTCATTTACTTCTTCTTCATCCTCCATTACTCTTCCACCAACCTAGAAGGCTTAGGCAAGTACAACTTGCTTCATGATGGATTAAAGTACTATTGTTCCATTCTCTTCCTTACTTGATTTTAAGTCTCTTTAGAACTTGGAGTTTTTGGTTTTCATAGGTGTATGTTTGTAGATCTAAGTTTATGTTACTTTCGGTTTTTCTTGATTTTGACCTATCAAACTTTTTTGTTTTCAAAATCTAGTTGTTCTATGTTGTAGAGAATTTCATTCTACCCTATTTTGACCTATGAAAGTCCAGATTTGGGCTTGGATTGTTAGGTTGGGAAGTCTGGGACCCCCAACTTTCTAGGTTCTTCTTCTCGGAAAAGTTGGAGAAGAAGAACAGTGCCTGCCGCATAGGCATTCCAGTCTTCATGCGGCTCCTTTTTGGCCGCATAGGCATTACAGTCTTCATGCGGCTCCTTTTTGGCCGCATAGGTATTCCAATCTTCATGCGGCTCCTCATTAGCCGCATAGGCATTCCAGTCTTCATGCGGCTCCTCATTAGCCGCATAGGCATTCCAGTCTTCATGCGGCTCCTCTTTGGCAGTCTTGCCGCATGGCCTTGTTCCCCCCTTGCCGCATGGCCTTGTTCCCCCCTTGCCACATAGACCCCGTTTCTCCCTTGCCGCATGGCTCTCGGCAGTCTTGCCGCATAGACCCCGTTTCCCCATAGCCGCATGGCGATCCTTGGCCGCATAGGCCATGGCCCTTGACTCTGGCCGCATGGGATCCTGACTTACCCTGCCGCATAGATGGGCATCCATCCACTGCCGCATGGGATCCTAACTTACTCTGGCCGCATAGATGGGCATCCATCTACTGCCGCCTTTGGGCTGTTTCTTGTCCCGAATTGACATTGATTGTTACCTTGACTAATGATTGATCATGCGTTCCTAGTTGGAACTAAGAGGCTGGCTAGTCGTCTTATTGAATTGAATGAGACACGTTCATATATGAACCATGAACCATTGCGATCGACTAGCCGATCCGAACATTGGCATATGGACACATGTTGACTTCCTTTTTCTGCAAAAGCAGCATGTGTATCTTACAGTCAAGGCATGATTATTCCGTGACTAGGTTTGATTGTTGCATTACGCTACGTAAGACCTACAACCTAACCGCACGGGCATTGTTGTAGAGTTGTGCATATCGTACTCTGTACGGAAATACTCATTCTGAATGACCATGATCCACGGCATGAGATTTCAATCAACATAGGGACTATTAAGCTAAATAAAATAACGATTGCACGGAGAGCATAAATTCCCGAGTTCTTACATGGCAGCCATCTTTGGGACAATTAGTGCCCCGACATGCCGGCTGGTTTCCACATATACTGCAAATCTGCCACACGGGAAGGGAGTGGTATCTGCTTATACTGTTATATATATTGATGACGGGCGTCCCGCTGGGACTCGTCTAATTCATGATTGGCGCAATTGATTATTGGATAGACTAGCCTTGCTTGTACATAGTAAGAACTGAGGAATCTCTTATTGCATATTTTCAAGACAACTTAGAACTTACAGTTAGCAAGCCGTAGTAGTTGTATTGCCATTTAAATTGATTTGTTTGTGCACTGTACCTACTCTGTTAACTACTGAGATGAGCAGAATGTCAGGACATGACGGGTCAACTTCTGTCCTTATTTGGTTGGGAAGTTGGCTTGAAGTGTCGTGATGTTGTGCGAACCCCAGTAGCAAGCAAAGATCTATTTATCATATTCTTAACTCTTATCACTGGTTCTATTCCTCATATCGTGCTTCCTTGCGGTACTTGCTATTAGAGGTCTAACCTCTCTGGTTTTGCATGGCAAGATTTAGAGCCAGCTCCCGAGGACTCAGCTTACTTCTACCTCCAAGATGGTCAATACTAGAGGAATGATTGCAGGAGGACACGAGTGGGTTCCTTGCTTCCCTGCTCGTTTTACTACTTTACTTATTGTCGTTTGGCACCGACATATTAGTCGGATTATCTTGCACTTACCTTTATATAACTGTAACTAAGTCAGACTGCAGCTGATAACAATTGTGTATACCTTGCTATATTATCTGGCTATGTTTTGTACAGCCAGATCTCAAGAACATTTTGACTGAGCGTTTGGGACGCCTTACAGCTTTATCTTACATGTTCTCTATTATTGCTTCTTGTGAAACCCAGTTTTTAAGTATAAAATATTAGTATATTATTATTATTATATTTATTATAATTATTAGTATTATTTTTTGAGTGTTAAAATTTATTTCGAAAATTAAAACATGGTTTTTGGGTGCTGACCCAGACCCGAGTCCGAACCCAGACCTGGACCTAATCCTATTTCTTAAATTCTGAATTCTTATTATTATTAAAAAAAATATAATATTCTTTGAGCTGGTCCAATTTGGACCAGCAACTCACCCACGTATTCCTCTCTCCCTACTTCTCTCCCCACAACTCCTCACAGCCACAACCCCCAACTCCACTCCACCTTATAACTCCCATCCCACCATCACCACCTTTCACTCCAACTTCCCCACTCCTTATTCTCATTACAGAGAATAAATCAACTCCTCCCAACTTCCTTTTCCTCTCCCTCACGAACACCCAAACCCCATTTCTCCCTCACAATTCCCTCGACCCCCCTCTCTCGGATCCCGGCCTCCCGCGGCCCCGACCCACCGGCCGAGCACCCGACGCCCGCCGGCCTCCTCCCAGCAGCGCCGCCGGCCTCCCCCTTCCAGCGCTCCCCGACGCTCCGCGCGGACCCGGTTCCCAGCGCCCCTCCCCGGCGCGACCCTTTGGCGTCCGACCCCGGTCCCCGGCAGCCCCCTCCGCCGCGAGCCGCTTCCCGGCGACCCCAGCGGCCTCCCCGACCAGATCCAGCCGCGCACCCGTCCCCGAGGCAGCGCCCCCGACAACCGCTCCGCTCCCCCCTCTCGGCTACTCCCCTCTGACCCGCCTCCAGCGTTTTCGCTGCTGTCCGCTTTCCGAGACCCGCTGCGGTTCCCGAACCGTTCCGTTGTTCCGTGGTTTACGCGGTTCCCGTGTCTCCGACCCGCTGTCCCGACGAATTCTCCTGCTGTCCGTGATTATTCTTTCTTTATATCATCTGAGAGCTCTAGCCGACCAACCCAAGGTATAACCCCTGTCCCGTTCCATTTTCATTCAGTCTATTATGAGATTGGTCACCGATTCCCTCCTGGGAATTCGGTTTTTAGCGACGTCGTAATTTCGGAACCTTCGGAAAGGTTCAGTTGGTTGTTTTGATTTTCCAAAACTTTTCGGAAAATGGATTTCTAGATAATTTGGGTTTTCGGAATATTTTGATATTGTGCTGTGACGATTCTGGTTGGATTCGGACTCCCGAATTCGTTTCGGGTCATTCCGAATAAATATTGGAAATGTTATGGTTATTTTTATGTGTATATATTTTGGGATTTCCTGGTTTGGGATTTGCAGGAAAATTATCGACATATTTTCCAGTTTTTGGGTTGACCAAAAACAGAGGAGATGCTGCCGGATTTTTCCATAAATTTAATTATATTTTAAAAATGATTTCAAAATGGATTTCGGAATTATATTAAATATTTGGATTTTGGGCGACGACCGTATCGGTCAATGGGCCCCGACTAAGTGCAAATGAAACCGGCTTCGCCCGGACGTTGAGGCATTAGCCTAGTTGACGATTGGACCATATCTGAGACTCATCAAATAATTATATTTTAACCTATTTTATTATTACTATTCTTTTATTCATAGTTAATTATAGGAAGTTTAGGACTAACGACCATTTTTGTCTTATTTCAATTTATGTAAATAAATTGTAATGGGCATAAGTCCAGCTGGTTGTTGGTTCTATAACTGTAATTTGGTAGTGTAGGATTTCTGGTTATTTGCTGATTTTGCGAGTTTTTGTAGCATACGAATAAATCGGATAAAAGTTATTTTCATATAAAAATTAATAAGTTTTTCTCACATAAAATCTACAAGTTTTAATATTAACAAACGATCATGTATTTCTCACTAAAATAAGAAATTTAGTTTTATATTTATAGTTACTAAAATACAAAATTTTAATCAATTAAATTAGTATCGACGAGTTTTCCAAAATACAAAGTTTAAAACGATCTTTCCCTCGTTATTAATTCAACGCACAAATAACCGTGTTTTGTTCGTGTTTTATTAACAAAGAATTAAAATGGATTAGGACACAATTAGAGATTTCAACTAGCGTAACTAGATTGGTAACCCTGAAATCTGAGACAATTTCTCGAATGTAGGAATTCGAGGACGATCCTAAATTTTCAACTCGAAGTCTTCATCCTCTCCAGTCCAGTCTATTTTGAGGCAAGTATAGTTTGTGTTAGTTTTACAATTATTTTAATAATCGCTTTACTGCAAGTTTAAACCACGATGCAGACACGAAACTCTCCCTGAGAGTACTGACTGCAACTACTGTAACTGATTGGGGACTGGGGGAATAGAGTAATGTTTATGACCACATCCAACTGTAACTTAGAACTGTATTAGCTTACCCCTCACACACACGGGGATAAGCCGAATCGTATCAATAGGATGCAACTGTACATCCCAAGCTGGTCATATTCATTGCCTATTCAAATCACACTGTTTTACTGCTAGAAAACTGTTCATTTCTAAACTGTTTAAAAGTGCATGATTCTATTATTTATTTTAACTGTTTAAATTAGCATGAATTGTACTTTGCTCTCTCCTGACTGGAGATACATTTTTAGGGGACATTGAGGATGCTGAGCTGTTATACAGCAGTTACTACGACCCTGTTCTGTACCCTGTAGTGCTGCCAGAGTCCCCATTGGAGGACGTTGGGACTGAGGCCGATGAGCTGGCTGATTAGATAGCTTTTCCTTTTTTTTCAGCTTTGTTGTCTATTTAAAACTCTGTTTATTTGAATTCAGTTTTATTTCAGTACATTTAAATTCCAGTTGTATTTGATTTCAAAGTTTAATAAAGTTTCATTTTCGAATTTTAGATTGTGACAAATATAGATGTTGTTGTATGGTTACCTGCTAATGGAACAATTTACTGCCGCCGTCTCAACAACGGTGCAGGCTGTGCATGATCCGGTTCGACCCAATTTGTTGGGATCGGGTCGTGACATGTTTTTAGTGGTGGCCCATGCAGGTCCAATACAACAACTTAGGAAAACATACCTAGAAACAATTAGAACACTAGAACATTGATTTGTCACAACATAGGTCCGAATTATATATAAATAAATATTTTTGTTTGATTATAGACTGGTAGGATACCTTGCTTATGTTTGTACCATAAACCTTCCAGATTATGACCAAGAAAAAGATCACCCCTGCTGGCGATGAGGTGTCATCATCTGAACACACCCCATCTCCCCAGCACGTCCAGACCCTTCACCGTTGCAGCTGACCGACCGTCCCCATCAATCTCCAGCACTCCGCGGCGCTTACGCCACTACTTCTCAAGCGGCGAACCCTACACTTCCCCGGGCTGAGCCGCAGATCCCTGCGGTAGTGTCCGCACCAGCTGCCCCACCAGTGCCCGTGGATCCCACTGATCTAGTGGGCATGCTACGTGGAGTGCTCGAAGCCCAGAGAACCCAAGCAGAAGCTCATCGAGAACAGACTGCAGCCCAAGCTGCAGCCCATCGCGAGCAGACCGCGATCATGAGAGAAGGCATGGAGAATGCCCACAATGTGGCTATGGCTGCCTTCGAAAGAGGAGGAACCACTTCATCGGAGCCACGACCTGCCAAGGTAAGCATGATTCAGGAGTTAAGTTTTATATCATTTAGGCCATTCTTTTGATTAGAGGCGTATTATTACATGAAGGTCGGAGATATAGAAAGCTTTAAGAAGCAAGGCCCTCGACCTTTCAAAGGAACCGAGGGTATCATCTACGCCGATGAATGGCTAGACAGCATGGAGCGTCTCTTGAGCGTCGCTCGACTCCCAGAGGACCTCAAGATTGAAGCAGTGGGACTCCAGCTACAAGATGTGGCGAGCACCTGGTATCGGAATGAACCCCGACTCCAGGACAAGCAGCTCGACTGGGACACCTTCAAGAGGCTGTTCCGCAGGAAGTTCTTCCCAACATCTGAGATGCGGGAGATGGAAAGGCAATTCCAGGACCTGAAGCAGGGGAACATGACGGTCAGCGAATATGCGGCAGAGTTCGGCCGACTTAGCCGCTTTGCCCAGAACCTGGTTGCTGACCCCAAGGATCATGCTGAACGATTCAGGTATGGATTAAGAGAAGAGATTCGCACCCCTGTGATCGCAGGTGGCGCCAAGACTTATAAGAGGATCCTGATACGAGCTCAGGACGTGGAGAAGAGCCAGCTTCCTCGATCCAAGAGGGAGTATCCTGGAACTAGCAACTTCCAGGGTAACCAGAAGAGGCCCAACAACAACAACAACAGGCCTTCGCACCACCAGCAGCAGCACCATCAGGCAAGGACAAATGACAGAGCGCCTCAGAAGCAGATCCCTGTCTGTGATTTTTGAAAGAGGCCAGGACATCAGTCGAACATATGCAGGAAGAAGCTAGGACACTGCCAAGTCTGTGGGTCTGCTACCCACCAAGTGAGGGACTGTCCCTCGTCAGTCCACCGAACCGGAGCAACTCAACAAAGAGCTCCCAGACCCACTCAGCAACAACGGTTCGGACAACACCAGCAGAAGACCGGGCGAGCTTTTGCCCTAGCAGCGGATGAGCAGGAACCAGAGCAGGAACCCACCGCTGATGTCATCACAGGTTCCATTTATGTGTTTTCATATCCTGCTCTAGCATTATTTGATTCGGGTGCATCACATAGTTTCATATCATCAGAGTTTATTTTTGCACACCACCTAGATACGGGACTTAGCAAGGTGATTAGTAGAGTTATGACTGGTGGTGGTTCCATACCCATCACTGAGGCTTGTAACTGTCCCATCACTATCTCAGGCCATCAATTTTTAACACCCTTACTAGTGATGCCCCTGTCCAACTATGATGTAGTCCTAGGGATGGACTGGTTAAGTGAACAGCATGCGTTGATAGATTGTCACCGAGGATGTATCATCTTCAGCCTACCGGGAGAACCGAAGTTTGAAATCTTTCGAGCTCCGGATGACATGAAGAGTGTTACCTACTCCTCAATCACCGAAGAACCCGGGCCTCCTCACCCTATCATCGCGGAATTCATGGACGTCTTTCCAGATAGTCTTCCAGGATTGCCGCCGGATCGAGGTGTGGAATTCACCATCGATCTAGTACCCGGCTCTTCCCCTATTTCTCGGGGATGCTACAGAGTCAACCCCAAGGAGGCAAAGGAGATGAAGGATCAGATTGACGAGCTGAAGGCGCAGAGATTTATCAGAGACGGGGCTTCACCCTGGGGAGCACCAGTCTTGTTCGTGCCCAAGAAGGATGGAACCGTGCGGATGTGCATCGACTACCGGGCGCTGAACAACATCACCATCAAGAACAAGTACCCCCTGCCCCGGATCGACGACCTGTTTGATCAACTGAGTGGAGCCAAGGTATTTTCAAAGATAGATCTCAGATCAGGCTACCATCAAATCAAGGTCAGGAAGGAGGATATTCCCAAGACGGCGTTCAACACCAAGTATGGACAATTTGAATTCTTGGTCATGCCGTTTGGACTGACGAATGCTCCCGCGGTATTCATGAACCTCATGAACAAGGTTTTCCATGAATACCTGGATCAGTTTGTTATTGTCTTCATCGATGACATACTGATCTACTCGAAGACTGAGGAAGAGCATGAAGTGCACCTGAGGAAAGTGCTGAGTACCTTGAGGAAGGAGAAGCTCTATGGTAAGCTATCCAAATACGAATTCTTTTTAGACAAAGTGGAATTTTTGGGCCATGTTGTCACAGGAAAAGGAATTTCGGTGGATCCAAAGAAGATAGCTGCTATTGAGAAGTGGACTGCACCAAGCTCGGTTGCAGAGATCAGAAGCTTTTTGGGTTTAGCTGGCTACTACCGGAAGTTCGTGAAGGATTTCTCCAAGATTGCGGAACCAATGACGAAGCTTACCAGGAAGAACGAGGAATTCATATGGTCTGAAGCTTGCCAGTCAGCTTTTGAGGAACTGAAGAAGAGGCTTACAACTGCGCCGATACTTGCGCTACCCGCAGGTACCGGCGGTTTATCAATTTATAGTGATGCTTCCGGTAAGGGATTGGGTTGCGTTCTTCAACAACACGGGAAAGTAATTGCTTATGCATCTAGGCAATTATGGACTCATGAGAAGAACTACCCCACACATGATTTGGAGCTCGCAGCGGTGATATTTGCTTTGAAACTATGGAAGCACTACCTGTATGGAGAGAGAGTGAAAATATTTACAGACCACAAAAGTCTGAAATATATTTTCACTCAGAAGGAGCTGAACATGAGACAGAGGCGATGGCTGGAGCTGATGAAGGATTTTGACATCAACCTGCAATATCATCCGGGTAAGGCTAATGTTGTTGTAGATGCACTTAGTCGATACCCGATGGCAATGTTCTTGACCAATGAGCGTCATTTGCTGGAGGACATGGAGAAGCTTGGATTGGAGATTGTACTGCCAGAAGAAGAGATGAAGAAACTTGGAAGAGAAGCCATCGTACCAGGAGATGAATCATCATTGATGCAGTTGCAAGTGCGTTCGAGTCTGATGGACAGAGTCAAGGAGGCACAATTCCAAGACGAGACGCTTTGCAAACTCAGAGATCAAGTGTTGGCAGGAACACTTGAAGGATTCTCAATCGCCAGCGACGGAGCACTGAAGAATGGTACGAGGCTGTGCGTACCAACTAGCGAACTGAGGAACGAGCTGATGCAAGAAGCACACCAGTCGCAGTATTCCATACATCCGGGAGCCAACAAAATGTACCGGGATATGCGTACTATAGTATGGTGGTACGGAATGAAGAAGAACGTATCCAGGTATGTGGTTAGATGTTTAATTTGTCAGCAAGTTAAAGCTAGCAGACAGAGACCAGCAGGACTATTGCAGCCGCTTGACATTCCGGAGTGGAAATGGGAGCACATAACGATGGATTTTGTGTCGGGACTGCCTCGATCCCAAGGAGGGAAGGATGCCATTTGGGTTATCGTGGACCGACTGACGAAGTCAGCTCACTTTATCCCCTTCAAGGTTGGTCTATCCACCGAGAAGTTGGCAGCACTGTACATGCGGCACATTTACCGGATTCATGGAGTTCCGGTAAGTATCGTATCTGACAGAGATACTAGATTTACCTCTCACTTTTGGAAGAGTTTGTATGACAGCTTGGGAACCCAACTGAAGTTCAGCACCGCCTACCACCCTCAGACTGACGGGCAATCAGAGAGAACAATCCAGACGCTAGAAGACATGCTGAGATCCTGCGTCCTGGAATTTGGAGGGTCTTGGGAAGACCATTTACACTTGGTGGAGTTCTCTTACAACAACAGCTACCAAGCTAGCATCGGTATGACACCGTTCGAGGCACTCTATGGACGTCGTTGCCGCACTCCACTTGCTTGGGACGACGTCGGAGAACGAGTGTTGCTTGGACCCGAGATGGTGACCGACGCAGCAGAGAAGGTGAGAATGATCAGGGACAAGCTCAGGATTGCCCAGGACAGACAGAAGCATTGGGCTGATTGCAGCCGACGGCCTTTGGAGTTTGAAGAAGGCGACAGTGTGTTTGTGAAGATCTCTCCTACCAGAGGAACAATCCGTTTCGGCAGAGCAGGAAAGTTAAGCCCCAGGTATATTGGTCCATTTAAAGTACTTAACAGGATTGGAGAAGTGGCTTATCGGGTGGCTCTACCCCCAAGTCTCGAAGGCGTCCACAACGTCTTCCACGTTTCGCAGCTGAGACGCTACATCCCGGACCCGAGCCATATCTTGGACCACTCAGAGTTGAAAATTGGACCCAGCCTCACAGTGCCGGAGAAGCCAGTGGCGATATTGGACAGAGGCGATAAGAGAACCAGGAACTCCGTGACGCCGATAGTCAGAGTGATGTGGCGGCACAACTCACCAGGCGAGTCGACCTGGGAGCGAGAGGACCAGATGCGGGAGCAGTACCCGTACCTGTTTGAGACTTAAGGTAACCCCTAACCCTTCCTTTAATTTCGAGGATGAAATTTTCTAAGGAGGGAAGATTGTGAAACCAAGTTTTTAAATATAAAATATTAGTATATTATTATTATTATTATATTTATTATAATTATTAGTATTATTTTTTGAGTGTTAAAATTTATTTCGAAAATTAAAACATGGTTTTTGGGTGCTGACCCAGACCCGAGTCCGAACCCAGACCTGGACCTAATCCTATTTCTTAAATTCTGAATTCTTATTATTATTAAAAAAAATATATAATATTCTTTGAGCAGGTCCAATTTGGACCAGCAACTCACCCACGTATTCCTCTCTCCCTACTTCTCTCCCCGCAACTCCTCTCAGCCACAACCCCCAACTCCACTCCACCTTATAACTCCCATCCCACCATCACCACCTTTCACTCCAACTTCCCCACTCCTTATTCTCATTACAGAGAATAAATCAACTCCTCCCAACTTCCCTTTCCTCTCCCTCACGAACACCCAAACCCCATTTCTTCCTCACAATTCCCTCGACCCCCCTCTCTCGGATCCCGGCCTCCCGCGGCCCCGACCCACCGGCCGAGCACCCGACGCCCGCCGGCCTCCTCCCAGCAGCGCCGCCGGCCTCCCCCTTCCAGCGCTCCCCGACGCTCCACGCGGACCCGGTTCCCAGCGACCCTCCCCGGCGCGACCCTCCGGCGTCCGACCCCGGTCCCCGGCAGCCCCCTCCGCCGCGAGCCGCTTCCCGGCGACCCCAGCGGCCTCCCCGACCAGATCAAGCCGCTCGCCCGTCCCCGAGGCAGCGCCCTCGACAACCGCTCCGCTCCCCCCTCTCGTTGCCCTCTCGGCTACTCCCCCTGACCCGCCTCCAGCGTTTCCGCTGCTGTCCGCTTTCCGAGACCCGCTGCGGTTCCCGAACCGTTCCGTTGTTCCGTGGTTTACGCGGTTCCCGTGTCTCCGACCCGCTGTCCCGACGAATTCTCCTGCTGTCCGTGATTATTCTTTCTTTATATCATCTGAGAGCTCTAGCCGAGCAACCCAAGGTATAACCCCTGTCCCGTTCCATTTTCATTCAGTCTATTATGAGATTGGTCCCCGATTCCCTCCCGGGAATTCGGTTTTTAGCGACGTCGTAATTTCGGAACCTTCGAAAAGGTTCTGTGGGTTGTTTTGATTTTCCGGAACTTTTCGGAAAATGGATTTCTAGATAATTTGGGTTTTCGGAATATTTTGATATTGTGCTGTGACGATTCTGGTTGGATTCGGACTCCCGAATTCGTTTCGGGTCATTCCGAATAAATATTGGAAATGTTATGGTTATTTTTATGTGTATATATTTTGGGATTCCCTGGTTTAGGATTTGCAGGAAAATTATCGACATATTTCCCAGTTTTTGGGTTGACCAAAAACAGAGGAGATGCTGCCGAATTTTTCCGTAAATTTAATTATATTTTAAAAATGATTTCAAAACAGATTTTGGAATTATATTAAATATTTGGATTTTGGGCGACGACCGTATCGGTCAATGGGCCCCGGCTAAGTGCAAACGAAACCGGCTTCGCCCGGACGTTGAGGCATTAGCCTAGTTGACGATTGGACCATATCTGAGACTCATCAAATAATTATATTTTAACCTATTTTATTATTACTATTCTTTTATTCATAGTTAATTATAGGAAGTTTAGGACTAACGACCATTTTTGTCTTATTTCAATTTATGTAAATAAATTGTAATGGGCATAAGCCCAGCTGGTTGTTGGTTCTGTAACTGTAATTTGGTAGTGTAGGATTTCTGGTTATTTGCTGATTTTGCGAGTTTTTGTAGCATACGAATAAATCGGATAAAAGTTATTTTCATATAAAAATTAATAAGTTTTTCTCACATAAAATTTACAAGTTTTAATATTAACAAACATATCATGTATTTCTCACTAAAATAAGAAATTTAGTTTTATATTTATAGTTACTAAAATACAAAGTTTTAATCAATTAAATTAGTATCGACGAGTTTTCCAAAATACAAAGTTTAAAACGATCTTTTCCTCGTTATTAATTCAACGCACAAATAACCATGTTTTGTTCGTGTTTTATTAACAAAGAATTAAAATGGATTAGGACACAATTAGAGATTTCAACTAGCGTAGCTAGATTGGTAACCCTGGAATCTGAGTCAATTTCTCGAATGTAGGAATTCGAGGACGAACCTAAATTTCCAACTCGAAGTTTTCATCCTCTCCAGTCCAGTCTATTTTGAGGCAAGTATAGTTTGTGTTAGTTTTACAGTTATTTTAATAATCGCTTTACTGCAAGTTTAAACCACGATGCAAACATGAAACTCTCTCTGAGAGTACTGACTGCAACTACTGTAACTGATTGGGGACTGGGGGAATAGAGTAATGTTTATGACCACATCCAACTGTAACTTAGAACTGTATTTGCTTACCCCTCACACACACGGGGATAAGCCGAATCGTATCAATAGGATACAACTGTACATCCCAAGCCGGTCATATTCATTGCCTATTCAAATCACACTGTTTTACTGCTAGAAAACTGTTCATTTCTAAACTGTTTAAAAGTGCATGATTCTATTATTTATTTTAACTGTTTAAATTAGCATGAATTGTACTTTGCTCCATCCTGACTGGAGATACATTTTTAGGGGACATAAGGATGCTGAGCTGTTATACAGCAGTTACTACGACCCTGTTCTGTACCCTGTAGTGCTGCCAGAGTCCCCATTGGAGGACGTTAGGACTGAGGCCGATGAGCCGGCTGATTAGATAGCTTTTCCTTTTTTTCCAGCTTTGTTGTCTATTTAAAACTCTGTTTATTTGAATTCAGTTTTATTTCAGTACATTTAAATTCCAGTTGTATTTGATTTCAAAGTTTAATAAAGATTTATTTCCGAATTTGAGATTGTGACAAATATAGATATTGTTGTATGGTTACCTGCTAATGGAACAGCTTACTGCCGTCGTCTCAACAACGGTGCAGGCTGGGCATGATCCGGTTCGACCCAATTAGTTGGAATCGGGTCGTGACACTTCTTGTTTGAATGATTGAGACAATAGATGTTGAGTGACCATAGTGAGACTTTCATGTAGTATGCACCCCCTCGTCGTTAGACAGCATTGATCGTATTATACGGTATTCTTCTACCCGTAATACGTAGCTGGCTGAGTCATTCCCCCACTCTCCGGTATTCCGGTTCTATGGCGTGACAAGGTTTTAGTGGTGGCCCATGCAGGTCTGATTTCAGACTTGTGGGGTGTTTTAATTTGTAGGATGTCTCAATCACACATGTTTTCCCTTGATCTCATGATTCTTATTCTCGACCCTAGCTTGATATTCCAGTATCCTTTGACGTCAATGATTTTTTCTGTCCGATCGTTTGATTGTTCTCTTGTCCCTTTTCTTAGGGGCACTTCGTCCGCATCTGTCAGAGCTGGACAGCAACAACAAGGGCGACACGAACAACATAACCATGTTGGTCAGCAACAAAGGCCGATATTACCTCAAGAGACCATCCAAGAAGAGGTGATAGTGGAACCAACAGCTGGACCGCAGTATCCGGAGGTTCCAACACTACCAACAATTCCACCTACCCCTATGGCAGTAGACACACCAGCCCTTCTGGAGATCATAAGAGGGATGATGGCTACTCAGCAACATTAGATGTTGGCCCAGCAACGCATGCACATTCAGCAGCAAGAGCAGAATGTATTACTCAACCAAGGATTGCAGACGGCTTTGGATAGAGGGGTGAGGACAGATTCAGGAGCATCAATCAGATTTTGCAAGTACAACCCCCGTCGTTTCGAGGGCACGAAAGATGCCATTTTAGAAGATGCATGGCTTAAGGACATCGAGGCTATTTTGACAGCGGCTAAGGTTCCGACGGAAGAACGTGTGGATCTAGTGAAGCTGTTGCTTCAAGACCTCGCACGTGATTGGTGGACAGATGTCCTGTTGCTTGGGACGATTTTACTGCGAGATTCAAGACGAAGTACTATGGAGTTGTGGCGCAGCTTGAGCTACAACAGAAGTTTATCAACCTCAAGCAGGATGGCAAGACAGTGGATGCTTATGCAGCAGAGTTCTACAGATTGAGTAGGTTTGCCTCGGAGATGGTAGCAACGGAGAGCCAGAGGGCTATGAGGTTTCAGCAAGGGTTTCATCTTGAACTCTTGCAATTGATAGAGGGGCACAACTACCAGACTTTCGATTAGGTATTGACGGCAACCCGGAGGCATGAGATCACCATCCAGAGGATCACATCTAGGACTGGAGGACAGAAGAGATCTCACAATCAGATTGAAGGAGGAGGGGGAGCAGCGCCCCGAGTTACAGCAACCCCTGGTATTCGCATTCACGATGTAGCAATGTGAGGGCCAGCACCACCAGCAAGGCAACAACAGCAACAGAGGAAGAACCAGCAACCCCCAACGGGCTGTATTTATTGTAGGAAGGCAGGGCATACTAAAGATGTGTGTCGGGCATTGAATGGACAGTGTTTGATATATGGAAGTCCAGATCATCGGGTTTCCATCTGTCCCATGAGTTCGAGGTCAGGAGGACCAGCGGTAGCAGTGAGACCGCTGACACAACGCCCGTTGATGTCACAGGCTCAGATGTTTCGGCAGCAGGGACCGCCGATGCAGCAGCAACAACAAAGACCACCCCAGTATCACCAAGGCAGGGGCCAGCAGCAACACCAGGCTAGGCCGCAACATGGGAACCAACAAGGAGGCCGAGGGCAGGCGTTCAATCTGTCCTTGGAAGAGGCATTGGCATCGGAAGATGTTGTGGCAGGTAACATTCTCGTCGCCTCATATCCCGCAGTAGCATTGTTTGATTCGGGAGCATCACACTCATTTATATCTGCACAATTTGCGACACGACTAGGGATGGAATTCGAAGCATTGCCAGGGAGGTTGAATATACTCACTGGTAATGGGCTCGTAGGAGTTAGTAGAGTTATTCTAGCATGTAGAGTTGTAGTGTGCGGGCGTTCCTTACCCACCAGGTTGATAGAATTTCCTATGAGGAATTTTGACGTTATCTTAGGCATGGACTGGCTGAAAGACAGTTGTGCCGCAATAGATTGCTGTAGAGGGAGTGTATCTTTTAATATTCCAGGCGTGGAGCGATTTACCTTAGTCAGATCAGTGGCAACTCAACAAGAAGAAGGAATAGTAGCGGCAATGGAAGAAGTTCAAGTTCCGAAGATAGTTGAAGAGTTTATTGACGTGTTTCCCGAGGAACTTCCGGGTCTACCACCCATTAGAGATATTGAGTTCAGTATAGAATTAGCACCTGGAACTAAACCGATATCGGATCGAGTTTACAGAATGTCGAATTAAGAGCGGGCCAAGGTGTATCAGCACTAGAGGAACTGAAGGCGAAGAAGTTTATTCGAGACAACGAGTCACCATGGGCAGCACCAGTGGTACTTGTAGGGAAGAAGGATGGGTCATCAAGATTGTGCATTGACTACAGAAAGCTCAACGCGGCAACAATAAAGAACAAGTACCCACTACCAAGGATCGACGACTTGTTTGATCAGTTAAACAGAGCAAGAGTTTTCTCCAAGATAGATCTTCGGTCAGGGTATCATCAAGTTAGAGTTCGAGAAGAAGATATTCCCAAGACAACATTCAGGTCGAAGTACGGGCATTATGAATTCTTAGTAATGCTGTTTGGTTTGACCAATGCTCCAGTAATATTTATGGATTTGATGAACCGCATCTTTATGCCATACTTAGATCAATTTGTCGTAGATCAATTTGTCGTTGTGTTCCTCGACGACATTCTCGTACACTCAGCTAGTGAAGAAGAGCATGAAGATCACCTCAAGAAAGTGTTGCAGGTTCTGAGAGAGAACCAATTGTACGCCAAGCTCAGCAAATATGAGTTTTGGTCAGACCGTATTTCATTTTTAGGGCACATCATATCAGGGGCTGGAGTAGCAGTGGATCCCAAGAAAGTAGAAGCAGTAGAAGGTTGGCCAATGCCTAAGACTGTAGCAGATGTACGAAGTTTCTTAGGATTGGCAGGATATTACAGAAGGTTCATATCAAACTTTGTAAGACTTTCAGCACCCATGCCCCGATTGACACGAAAGGATGTGCCATTCGTCTGGTCGGCAGAATGCCAGGCATCATTTGAGAATTTGAAGCAGAAGTTGATATCGGCAACTATTCTTACATCGCCAGTTGGACCCGGAGGTTTCACTGTATATTGTGACGCGTCATGAAAGGGACTTGGGTGTGTCCTAATGCAACATGGGAAGGTGATAGCATATGCATCTAGGCAACTTCGAGACCACGAGAAGAATTATCCGACTCATGACTTGGAGTTGGGGGCAGTAGTATTTGCTTTGAAGCTATGGAGGCATTACTTGTACGGTGATCGAGTGGACATGTACACAGACCACAAAAGTCTGAAGTACATCATTACTCAGAAGGAACTGAACATGAGACAGAGAAGATGGTTAGAGTTGATCAAGGATTACGACGTGGAGCTTCAGTATCATCCAGGCAAGGCTAACGTGGTAGCAGATGCTCTTAGCAGGAGAGGCTGCGCATTTATGTTGATATCACAAAAACATATTTTAGAAGATCTTCAGGAGATGGGCATCGAGGTTATACTTCCTAGTGATGTAGGAATTCTGGCAAGTCTACGAGTTCAATCCGACTTAGTAGACAGGATCAAGGCGGCTCAGGCACAGGACCCAAGGATTCAGAAGCTTAGGACAGAATGTGAGTCAGGACTCAGGAAGGAGATAAAAATTCACGAAGATGGTACACTTAGATTTGGATCACGTCTATATGTGCCAAGTGGAGATATCAGACAGGAGATTATGGCAGAAGCCCACAGTTCGCAATATTCTATACACCCCGGAGGGACCAAAATGTATAAAGATATCAAGATTCGTTTCTCGTTGCTTGATATGTCAGCAATATTCTGATGGAACGGAATGAAGAGAGAGATAGCTAGATTCGTTTCTCGTTGCTTGATATGTCAGCAAGTGAAGGCAGAGCAACAGAGGCTAGCTGGATTATTACAACCGCTTCCTATCCCGGAATGGAAGTGGGAACATATCACAATGGACTTTGTGACCGGTTTACCGAGATCACCAAGTGGTAAGGATGCTATTTGGGTGATCGTAGATCGGCTTACGAAGGTGGCATATTTTCTTCCTTTTAGAGTAGGGCAATCTACAGAGAAGTTGGCAGAGTTGTATATGCAGCAGATAGTCAGACAGCATGGGGTCCCTGTCAGTATTGTGTCAGATAGAGATACCCATTTTATATCACATTTCTGGAAGAGTTTACATCATAGCGTGGGTACCAAGTTAAGATTTAGTACGGCTTACCACCCACAGACGAACGGGCAATCAGAAAGAACAATTCAGACTTTAGAAGATATGTTACGAGCTTGCACCCTAGATTTTGGAGGATATTGGGAGAGTCACCTGCACTTATTAGTCGAATTTTCATACAACAACAGTTATCAAGCCAGTATCCAGATGGCGCCATTCGAAGCACTATATGGTAAGAAGTGCAGGTCGCCGCTTGCATGGGATGATATCAGAGAGAGGAAGATGTTAGGCCCAGAGATGATTGTTCAGACGGTTGAAGTGGTTAAGGGGATTAGAGAGCGACTTCGAGTTGCGTAAAATCGACATCGTCATTGGGCGGACCAGCATCGTAGGCCGCTAGAATTTTCTGTTGGGGACTACATTTCTTGCGGATCTCACCTACTCGTGGAGTCATTAGATTTAACGTTCGCGTGAAGTTGAGTCCGCGATACGTAGGCCCATTTGCTATCCTTGATAGGGTAGGCGATGTTGCTTATCGCTTGTCCCTTCCACCTTCGTTATGAGAGGTGCATGATGTGTTTCATGTATCTCAGTTGCGTAGGTATGTATCGGACCCAAGCCATATCCTCGATCATTCTGAGCTGGTTGTTGGTACCAACCTGTCTTACGAGGAGCAGACTGTGTCCATTTTGGACCGAAGAGAGAAGATACTCAAGAACCGAACAATTAGCCTTCTCCGTGTTGCTTGGGGTCATCACTCCTTAGGAGAGTCAACGTGGGAACGTGAGGATGATATCCGATCACGGTATCCGCACCTGTAATGCCTATAGTTCGTGTTACGTATTTTGAAATACGTGTACGTATTTTATCTTATATTGCATGATTCCTTGCTTGGCTTATCTTGGCATTACATGGCTTGGTCTATTTTGGGTTGGTTCGGCTAGGCTTGGGTTGTCTTGGTTCATCATGAACCAAGGGGAGAACCCTTACCTACCACCACCAGCATCCTTTATTAACCCATTCCCTCATTCTTTCTCTTCATTTTACTTCTTCTTCTCCACCATTACTTCTTCAACCACCAGGAGAGAGAGAGAGAGAGCGCCTAGGCAAGTGCAACTTGCTTCATGATGGATTTCAAGTTTTATTGTTCCATTCTCTTCCTTACTTGATTCTAAGCCTCTTTAGAACTTGCCATTTTTGGATTTGATGGATGGATTCTTGTAGATTTAAGTTTGTAACTTTTCGATTTTCTTGATTTTGATCTCTAAAACTTGGTTATTTTCGAAAACTAATGGTTTTATGTTGTAGAGAATTCAATTTCATGCAGTTTTGGCTTTTGTTTCGCTTGATTTCGACTTCGGATGAGGAAGTTATGGCAAGTTTTCGAAACTTTATGGCTGAACTTGCTGATTAGGGACGATGACCCTCATGCGCCCGGGAGGCCATGCGCCGGGAGGCCATGCGCTGTGAAGTCCCGGCAACGTATCCCTTAACTCCGAGCGTGTCATGCGCGTAGGTTCCTTACGCGCATGTACTGAAGACGCAACGTGAGTTTCCCACGCGCCGATTGTGCAGGAATTCCCACGCGCCGATGTGCAGGAATTCCCACGCACCGATTGTGCAGGAATTCCCACACGTCGATGTGCAGGAATTCCTACGCACCGATGTGCAGGAATTCCCACGCGCCGATGTACAGGAATCCCCACGCGCCGATTGTGCAGGAATTCCCACGCCCCACGCGCCGATTGTGCAGGAATTCCTACGCGCCGATTGTGCAGTAATTCCCACGCGCCGATGTACAGGAATTCCCACGCGCCAATTGTGTAGGAATTCCCACGCGCCGATGTGCAGGAATTCCCACGCGCCGATGTGCAGGAATTCCCATGCGTGGATTGTGCAGGAATTCCATGCGCCGGAATTGTTCTATTTCACTGTTTTGCCTGTTTAAGTTGTTTTGTAGCTAGAATCTTGAAAAACTCAAAACATGAATGTTGTAGATCTTTTCCTTGGCTTCAAGAGTATGTCACTAGTTATTTTATGCAAGTTTCTCTCATTCATGGTAATATAAGAATAGAATAAGATAGTGGCCTGCTGTGGCGCACTCTTGACAAGTAAACTGACATGATATATCATGACATGCTGTTACAACAGCTATCCTGACATGACAAGTATGAATGACCTGGACATCGTGGGCGATTGCGTTTGTACAAATAAATCAGTACTGTCTTGCATCATGTCTAGGATATGGATCCCTGAGTACCACGGTCAGGGATACCTACAAAAATTGTTAAGGCTAATAAACTAGAATAATTCAGTAGTCATGAAGAGATTTTCCAGCTACAGACAATCCCGTTATCTGGCCGTACTAAATAGACTTGTAGCCTACCGACGAGTAGGGCACATTTCCAGCACACAGTCACGTGTTGCATTCTTCATAAACGGACATTCGACCCGGATAACCTGGATGGTCTGCAGGGCTTGTGGCTGTTGGGATAATCTCATTGCATCTTGCTAGTAACTAGGCCTGTGTTAACCCTAGTTAGTTAAATTATCAAGCCGTACTCTTTGCTTGGCCGTGATTGATTGGATGGAATCTAGCTCAGCTTAGTCTTGTCCTGATCCTGTACAAGATTGTGACATGACATGATTATTTATACTGGCCTTAACAATAACGATCGGGGGTCCAGTTCTGTTTAGGTGAAGGGTTACAACCCCGATCCATGTTTGGTTTAAGGGTTGTAACCTGGCTCCCGGAGCAGTTCTGTGTCCTCTCTTCGTTTATTGTCTTATTGTAACCCCAGACCATGCTCGACATGTTTTACTTATTTCAGCGACATGATTATTTATACTGGCCTTAGCAATAAAGATCAGGGGTCCAGTTCTGTTCAGGCGAATGGTTACAACTCCGGTCCTTGTTTGGTTTAAGGGTTGTAACCTGGCTCCCGGAGCAGTTCTGTGTCCTCTCTTCGTTTATTGTCTTCACTGTACCAATAGTATTTGAGACGGGTTTCTATTCAGGTGAAGGGCTGCAACTCCGGTCCTTGTTTGGTTTAAGGGTTGTGACCTGGCTACTTGAATGGTTTCCTCGTACTCAGTTTACTGTTGTTATCTCTATTATTATCAGTTCTTTATTTATTATCTTTAATATTCTATTGTGATTTGCTGGTTTTAGTTCCTAAGTGAAATCTCCTTTGTGGCACTTGCTCTTTCTGGGGTCTAACCCAGCTGGTTTTGTGTGGCCAGATATAGGAGCAGCTCCAGAGGATCTACCTACCTTCCAGGCAGATGGTGACCACCAGACGTAACCCTGGCAACGAGTGGGTTTCTTTTGTCCTTCCACTTTATTATAAAATTATTTCTTTGAGGCGTTTAGCCGACGAGCACGTGTTAGCTCGGTTGCACCTTTACTTACTGTCTGCCTACGGGCTGTAACATGATTGGCAAATCCTAGGGTTGATCATGTATTGACTGAAACTCTCGCTAGTCCTGACATTTTGTACGACTAGCTTCATGATCATCCAATATGTAATGTATGTGACGCCTTACTATTGTATATTTGATGTTCTAATATCTTGTGACTGTTAATACTTGCTTGTGATTGAGACAATAGGCTTGTTCATGACCATAGGAGACTGATGGATTGTAGTTAAACCCTCATGTATCTAGACAGCCTTGACCGTATAGCGAGATGGGTTGCACTTCAATATACGTAGCTGGCTATGTACGCCCCGAGCTCTCCAGTATTCTGGTTCTGGGGCGTGACATGGTTTAAGTGGTGGCCCATGCAGGTCTTATAAATCAAGATATGTGAGGGTTTACCGAATAGATGTCTCAATCAGTACTCGCCCTTGATCTCTACTCGTATTCTCTGAATTCCTGAATTCTTGACCTGAGCACCTGCTTGTATCGTTGATCTGTCATGGTCCTTCCTTATTGCTCCCTATGTCGTCTTCTTCAGCGACATTGTTCCTGGACCTGCCGATCAGCAAGGCGGAGCATCTCCTGTGGACCAGCAGCAACCTGGAGATCAGGCCCAGCATTAAGGAGTAGCCTCCAGATTCGTGCCTACTGGAGGAGAGCCACCAGTTCAGCCCGTCCAGCCTGCAGAGCCTGATGATGGCACTTTGGTGGGTTTTATCAGGTCACTATTAGCCTCCCAGGATCGTCGAGGAGATGCCTTGCACCAGGCGGTGGCAGACGCTTTGACTAGAGGATGTCATCAGGGTAATAGCGCGGCCAACAGCTTCAAGCGCTTGAACCCTCCCTTCTTCGACGACAGTGAAGATGCTATCGCTGCTGATGCTTGGCTTCAGGACACAGAGGTGATTCTAGAAGCAGCCAGGACTCCAGAGAACGAGAAGGTGGCCGTGGTGCGCCTACAGCTATTGGATCTTGCCCGCAGCTGGTGGGCGGCGCAGGCCGTTGGATTAGTGGCCCCTATTGCCTGGGCAGTATTCAGGAAGAGATTCCAGACCAAGTATTTTGATGCTGTAGCTCGGTATGATCTACAGACGAGGTTCACCAATCTGAAGCAGATGGACAGGACGGTCGATGGATATGCGACCGAGTTCTCCAGGCTTAGTCGGTTTGCTCCCACCTTGGTGGCGACCGAGTTCGATAGAGCCCAGCGGTTCCGACAGGGGCTCCACCTAGAGATTTTGTTGGCGGTAGAGCAGTTTGAGCATCAGACCTTTGATGCAATACTGAGGGCAGCCCGGAGGCATGAATATATCTCCCAGAGGATCGTGGATAGGACCGGAGGTCAAAAGCGATCCTATAGCCAGATGAATCAGTCATCAGCACCAGCCCCGGCAGCCAGGACTTTGACCATTGGAGCTCCGAGGCGGGCGGCCTCAGTGACGTCGGTTCAGCATTCCACCCCGCCGCACCCTCAGCAGCAGAAGCAGAAGCAGTCTTCCGCAGTGGGATATTCACACTGCGGGAAGCCAGGGCATGTGGTATCAGAGTGTCGCAGAGCACAGGGTTTGTGCTTGGTTTGTGGTGCCCCGGACCACAGGGTTGGGAACTGCCCGAACAGGGGGAGTTCATCGGCCTTCTCTAGTCCTTCAGTTAGAGGACCAGTACCAGTCCAGCAGCAGCAGCAGCTTCAGTACCCGTTCTCGAGGCCATTGCCGACGCAGGCCCAGGCATTCCAGCAGCAGAGACCGCAGCAGTATGCCCAAGCCCATGCCCTGATCCAGAGCAGGCAGCGAAATTTTCAGCAGAGGGGACCCACACCCAGAGGACATGGTCAAGTGCTGGCTTTGACCATGGGAGAAGAAGGAATAGCACCAGGTAAGGTAATGGCAGGTACTATTTTCGTCAACACCTTTCCAGCTTCAGTATTATTTAATTCTGGTGCCTCGCATTCATTTATGTCTGCACGATTCGCGACACGGGTAGGATTGGAGCCCGAGTCATTATCAGTAAAGCTCAATATACTTACTGGTAACGGACTTGTGGGAGTAGATAGAGTATTTTTCTCGTGTCGGATCGTAGTTAGCAGTAGAGAATTTCTCGCTAGACTGATAGAGTTCCCGATGGCCGATTATGATGTGGTCTTAGGGATGGATTAGTTGAGGGATCAGTATGCTAGGATAGACTGCCATATCGGCAGGGTTGTTTTTAGCATTCCAGGCGAGCCAGAGTTTTTTTTTTCTCGAGGCGAAGTTGAACCTTCTCCTCCAGTGTTGCGAATGGCAGTAGCAGCAGTGCAGTTACCTCGGATAGTCGAGGATTTTCCAGATGTTTTCCCGAAGAGCTTCCAGAGATGCCGCCAGAGCGGGAGATCGAGTTCACCATCGACTTGATTTTCGGAACAGCCCCAGTTTCAGAGAGATTCTATAGGATGATGCCGTCAGAATTAGAGATATTGTAAAAGATGATTGAAGAACTTAGAACCAAGGGATTCATTCGTGCAAGTGGATCGCCTTGGGGAGCCCCGATGCTTCTTGTGAAAAAGAAGGATGATACGTCTAGATTATGTGTAGATTATCGTACTTGAACTCAGTGACAATCAAGAACAGATACCCTCTCCCGAGGATAGATGACTTGTTTGATCAACTCAAGGGGAAGTAGTGTTCTCGAAGATCGACTTGCTGTCAGGATATCATCAGATCAGAGTCAGAGAGCAGGACATCCCGAAGACTGCTTTCAGATTTAGGTATGGGCATTGGGAGTTCCTTGTGATGCCATTTGGAGCAACCAATGCGCCGACTGTATTCATGGACCTCATGAATCGCATCTTCATACCTTATTTGGATTAGTTCGTGATTGTGTTCCTAGACGACATCCTGGTCTACAGCAAGAGTGAAGCGGAGCATGAGCAGCATCTCAGAGTTGTTCTTCAGATTCTCAGAGAGCACCAGTTGTATGCCAAGTTCAGTAAATGCGAGTTCTGGCTCGATCGCATTTCGTACTTGGGCCATATCATCACCAGAGGAGGAGTAAAAGTGGATTCCCAGAAGATTGTGGCCATTGAGACATGGCCAGTGCCCAGCACGGTTGCAGAAGTTCGCAGTTTTCTTGGCTTGGCCGGCTACTACCGGCGATTTGTTTCAAACTTTGCTCGGATTTCAGCGCCATTGACCCAGTTGACCCGCAAGGATATGCAGTTTGCTTGGACATCAGAGTGCCATGATTCTTTTGAGAAGTTGAAGCGAGGCTTGATGACGGCTCCTATTCTCACGCTTCCAGATGGAACCGGAGGATTCTCAGTGTATTGTGATGCTTCAGGCAGAGGTTTGGGATGTGTTCTGATGCAACATGGAAAGGTAATAGCATACGCGTCACGACAACTTCGTGATCATGAGAGGAATTACCCAACCCATGACTTGGAACTGGCAGCAGTAGTGTTTGCACTTAAGCTGTAGAGGCACTACCTATATGGAGATAGGGTGGAGATTTTCACCGACCACAAGAGCCTGAAGTATATTTTCACCCAGAAAGATCTTAACATGCATCAAAGGAGATGGCTGGAGCTTCTTGTGGATTATGATGTCAACTTGCAGTATCACCCAGAGAAGGCCAACGTGGTAGCAGATGCATTGAGCAAGAGAGCTGGAGTTTATTTCCTAACAGCACAACCAGAGCTGTTAGCAGATCTTTAGAAGATGGGAATAGAAGTTGTCCTTCCTACCAGTGTGGTATTGATGGCCAGCATGTAAGTTCAGTCCACTATAGTCGAGAGGATCCGGATGGCACAGTCAGCAGATTCCAAGCTTCAGCGACTCAGAGCAGAGTGTGAGGTAGGACGAAGACCAGAGTTATGTATCCATGAAGACGATACACTTCGACATGGGAAGCGTCTTTGTGTACCCAGTGGAGATATCAGACAGGAGATCATGACATAGGCTCACAGTTTGCAGTATTCCATTCATCCCGATGGTACGAAGATGTACCGTGATATTCATCAGCACTTTTGGTGGAATGGCATGAAGAGGGAGATAGTCCGGTTTGTCTCTCGATGTTTGGTTTGCCAACAAGTTAAAGCCGAACATCAGAGGCCAGCTGGATTTCTTCAGTCCTTGCCAATTCCAGAATGGAAGTGGAAGTATGTAACCATGGATTTCGTGACTGGATTACCTAGATCCCCGGCTGGCAGAGATGCTATTTGGGTTATTATAGACAGACTCACGAAGGTGGCCCACTTTCTCTCGTTCAAAGTTGGTCAGTCGACGGCTCAGCTGGCAGAGATGTACCTCAGGCAGGTAGTCAGGATGCATGGAGTACCAGTCAGTATCACCTCGGACCGAAATTCAAGGTTTACGTCTCACTTTTGGCGCAGCTTGCAAGAAAGTTTAGGGACTCACCTCCAGTTCAGCTCAGCTTATCACCCACAGACAGATGGCCAGTCGGAACGCACGATCCAGACTCTTGAAGATATGTTGAGATCTTGTACGCTCGACTTCGGTAGTTCGTGGGAAGATCACCTGCACCTGGTGGAGTTCTCGTACAACAACAGTTTTCAGGCCAGCATCCAGATGGCATCGTTCGAGGCACTGTATGGTAGGAAGTGCCGATCCCCGCTAGCATGGGACGATGTCGGAGAGAGACAGATGCTCGGTCCGGAAATGATTGCTCAGACCGTTGGAGTGGTCAGGAGAGTCAGAGATCATCTTCGAGTTGCGCAAGATCGCCAGCATCATTGGGCCGATTCTCATCGGCGACCCCTTGAATTCTCGGTCGGTGACCGTGTATTCCTGAGGATTTTGCCTAACCGTGGCGTCATTCGTTTCGGCGTATGGGGAAAGCTTAGTCCTAGGTATATAGGACCGTTCGATATTCTGGAGCGAGTAGGAGATATATCCTATCGTCTCGCTCTTCCGCCGTCGCTACGTGAGGTGCATAATGTGTTCCATGTATACCAACTACGACGGTATATCCCGGACCCGAGCCACATCCTGGATCATTCGGAATTGGTTGTTGGTACCAACCTTTCGTATGAGGAGAGGCCCGTGTCTATATTGGACCGAAGAGAGAAGACACTCAAGAACAAGACTATCAAGTTAGTCCGAGTTGCTTGGGGTCATCACTCTTTGGGTGAGTCAACGTGGGAGCGTGAGGATGATATCCGATCCCGATATCCCGACCTGTTTGACTCGTGAGGTATAATATCTTTCTTATGTCTCATGCCTTCGATTCCTTGCTTGCCTGAATAATTACTTGATTGCTTGATTAGTATAGCTTGCCTATGAATAGTATAGCTTGTTCTTGTCCCTCTAGCCTCTTAATTAAATTCTGAGGACGGAATTCTTTTAAGGTGGGTAGAGTTGTAATGCCTATAGTTCGTGTTACGTATTTTGAAATACGTGTACGTATTTTATCTTGTATTGCATGATTCCTTGCTTGGCTTATCTTGGCATTACATGGCTTGGTCTATTTTGGGTTGGTTCGGCTAGGCTTGGGTTGCCTTGGTTCATCATGAACCAAGGGGAGAACCCTTACCTACCACCACAATCATCCTTTGTTAACCCATTCTCTCATTCTCTCTCTTCATTTTACTTCTTCTTTGCCACCATTACTTCTTCAACCACCAGGAGAGAGAGAGAGAGAGAGAGAGAGAGAGAGAGAGAGAGAGCCTAGGCAAGTACAACTTGCTTCATGATGTATCTCAAATTTTATTGTTTCATTCTCTTCCTCACTTGATTCTAAGCCTCTTTAGAACTTGGCATTTTTGGATTTGATGGATGGATTCTTGTAGATTTATGTTTGTAAATTTTCAGTTTTCTTGGTTTTGATCTCTGAAACTTGGTTATTTTCGAAAACTAATGGTTCTATGTTGTAGAGAACTCAATTTCATGCAGTTTTGGCTTTTGTTTCGCTTGATTTCGACTTCGGATGAGGAAGTTATGGCCATGGCAAGTTTTCAGAACTTTTATGGCTGAACTTGCTGATTGGGGACGATGACCCCCATGCACCCGGGAGGCCATGTGCTGTGAAGTCCTGGCAACACATCCCTTAACTCCGAGCGTGTCATGCGCGTAGGTTCCTTACGCGCATGTACTGAAGACGCAACGTGAGTTTCCCACGCGCCGATTGTGCAGGAATTTCCACGCGCCGATGTGCAGGAATTTCCACGTGCCGATTGTGCAGGAATTCCCACGCACCGATGTGCAGGAATTCCTACGCGCCGATTCCCGATGTGCAGGAATTCCCACGCGCCGATTCCCGATATGCAGGAATTCCCACGCGCCGATGTGCAGGAATTCCCACTCGCCGATGTGCAGGAATTCCCACACGCCGATTGTGCAGGAATTCCCACGCGCCGATTGTGTAGGAATTCCCACGCGTCGATATGCATGAATTCCCACGCGCCGATGTACAGGAATTCCCATGCGCAGATTGTGCATGAATCCAATGCGCCGGAATTGTTCTATTTCACTGTTTTGCTTGTTTAAGTTGTTCTGTAGCTAGAATCTTGAAAAACTCAAAACATGAAAGTTGTAAATCTTTTCCTTAGCTTCAAGAATATGTCACTAGTTATTTTATGCAAGTTTTTTCCATTCATGATAATGTAAGAATGGAACACGATAGTGGCCCGCTGTGGCGCACTCTTGACAAGTAAACTGACATGATATATCATGACATGCTGTTACGACAGCTAGCCTGACATGACAAGTATGAATGACATGGACACCGTAGACGATTGCGTTTGTACAAATAAATCAGTACTGTCTTGCATCATGTCTAGGATAGGGATCTCTGAGTACCACTGTCAGGGATACCTACAAAAATTGACTAAGGCTAATAAACTAGAATAATTCAGTAGTCATGAAGAGATTTTCCAGCTACAGGCAATCCCGTTATCTGGGCGCACTAAATGGACTTATAGCCTACCGACGAGTAGGGCACATTTCCAGCACACAGTCACGTGTTGCATTCTTCATAAACAGACATTCGACCCGGATAACCTGGATGGTCTGCAGGGCTTGTGGCTGTTGGGATAATCTCATTGCATCTTGTTAGTAACTAGGCCTGTGATAACCCTATTTAGTTAAAGTATCAAGCCGTACTCTTTGCTTGGCCGTGATTGATTGGATGGAATGTAGCTCAGCGTAGTCTTGTCCTGATCCTGTACAAGATTGTGACATGACATGATTATTTATACTGGCCTTAACAATAACGATCGGGGGTCCAGTTCTGTTCAGGCGAAGGGTTACAACCCCGGTCCTTGTTTGGTTTAAGGGTTGTAACCTGGCTCCCGGAGCAGTTTTGTGTCCTCTCTTCGTTTATTGTCTTATTGTAACCCCAGGCCATGCTCGTCATGTTTTACTTATTTCAGTGGCATGATTATTTATACTGGCCTTAGCAATAAAGATCAGGGGTTCAGTTCTGTTCAGGCGAAGGGTTACAACCCCGGTCCTTGTTTGGTTTAAGGGTTGTAACCTGGCTCCCAGAGCAGTTCTGTGTCCTCTCTTCATTTATTGTCTTCACTGTACCAATAGTATTTGAGACGAGTTTCTATTCAGGTGAAGGGCTGCAACCCCGGTCCTTATTTGGTTTAAGGGTTGTGACCTGGCTACTTGAATGGTTTCTTCGTACTCAGTTTACTGTTGTTATCTCTATTATTATCAGTTCTTTTTTTTATTATCTTTAATATTCTATTGTGATTTGCTGGTTTTAGTTCCTAAGTGAAGCCTCCTTTGTGGCACTTGCTCTTTCTGGGGTCTGATCCAGCTGGTTTTGTGTGGCTAGATATAGGAGCAGCTCCAGAGGATCTACCTACCTTTCAGCCAGATGGTGACCACCAGGCGTAACCCTGGCAACGAGTGGGTTTCTTTTGTCCTCCCACTTTATTGTAAAATTATTCCTTTGAGGCGTTTAGCCGACGAGCACGTGTTAGCTCGGTTGTACCTTTACTTACTGTCTGCCTACGGGCTGTAACATGATTGGCAAATCCTAGGGTTGATCATGTATTGACTGAAACTCTCGCTAGTCCTGACATTTTGTACGACTAGCTTCATGATCATCCAATATGTAATGTATGGGACGCCTTACTATTGTATATTTGATATTCTAATATCTTGTGACTGTTACTACTTGATTGTGATTGAGACAATAGACTTGTTCATGACCATAGGAGACTGATGGATTGTAGTTAAATCCTCATGTATCTAGACAGCCGTGACCGTATAGCGAGGTGGGTTGCACTTCAATATACGTAGCTGGCTATGTACTCCCCCAGCTCTCCAGTATTATGGTTCTGGGGCGTGACAATACCTATTTGACTCACAAGGTATATCTCTTTCCGTGTACCTTGAGTGTCTTAATTCCTCATGCTTATCACCCTATGAATAGAATTGCTTGATGTCGTAGATTGATAAATATAGATATATTATTTGCTATTGATATTGTAAGATGACTGCTTGCTCGCTAAAAATTGCTTGTACTTGAAATTAGTTTAGCTATGATGTTTCTATCCTGCTTGGATTTGAAATTCCGAGGACGAAATTTTTCTAAGGAGGGTAGAGATGTCACTCCCCGCTCCCAGAATACGTATTTTAATACGTGTACTGCTTGAATGTATTTATTTAATATTTATCATGCATTTGTTCTGTATTTAATTCCTTTAATTTATTTTGTAATTTCATGCTAGTTAATTGTCTGTATTTTATTTTCTGCTTTTGCTTAAGCTCTTGGTTTATTTTGTTCATGTTGAAACAACTTGGTTTAGCTTGGTTCATCATGATCATAGGTGGATGGCCTAGATCTTGTAGGAAGGAATGTGTGGTGGAGATTGACTTGGGCTTGATATTTATGCCCCTTTACTTTTCTCTCTCTTCATTACTCTCATTTACTTCTTCTTCATCCTCCATTACTCTCCCACCAACCTAGATGGCTTAGGCAAGTACAACTTGTTTCATGATGGATCTCAAGTATTATTGTTCCATTCTCTTCCTTACTTGATTTCAAGTCTCTTTCGAACTTGGAGTTTTTGGTTTTCATGGGTGTATGTTTGTAGATCTAAGTTTATGTTACTTTCGGTTTTTCTTGGTTTTGCCCTATCAAACTTTTTTGTTTTCAAAATCTAGTTGTTCTATGTTGTAGAGAATTTTATTCTACCCTATTTTGACCTATGGAAGTCCAGATTTGGGGTTGGATTGTTAGGTTGGGAAGTCTGGGACCCCCAACTTTTCAGGTTCTTCTTCTCGGAAAAGTTGGAGAAGAAGAACAGTGCCTGCCGCATAGGCATTCCAGTCTTCATGCGGCTCCTTTTTGGCCGCATAGGCATTCCAGTCTTTATGCGGCTCCTTTTTGGCCGCATAGGCATTCCAGTCTTCATGCGGCTCCTCATTAGCCGCATAGGCATTATAGTCTTCATGCGGCTCCTCTTTGGCAGTCTTGTCGCATGGCCTTGTTCCCCCCTTGCCGCATAGACCCCGTTTCCCCTAGCCGCATGACGATCCTTGGCCGCATAGGCCATGGCCCTTGACTCTGGCCGCATGGGATCCTGACTTACCCTGTCGCATAGATGGGCATCCATCCACTGCCGCATGGGATCCTGACTTACTCTGGCCGCATAGATGGGCATCCATCTACTGCCGCCTTTGGGCTGTTTCTTGTCCCGAATTGACATTGATTGTTACCTTGACTAATGATTGATCATGCGTTCCTAGTTGGAACTAAGAGGCTAGCTAGTCGTCTTATTGAATTGAATGAGACAAGTTCATGTATGAACCATTGCGATCGAATAGCCGATCCGAACATTGGCATATGGACAAATGTTGACTTCCTTTTTCTTCAAAAGCAGCATGTGTATCTTACAGCAAGACATGATTATTCCGTGGCTAGGTTTGATTGTTGCATTACGCTATGTAAGACCTACAACCTAACCGCACGAGCATCGTTGTAGAGTTGTGCATATCGTACTCTGTACGGAAGTACTCATTCTGAATGACCATGATCCACGGCATGAGATTTCAATCAACATAGGGAGTATTAAGCTAAATAAAATAACGATTGCATGGAGAGAATGGATTTCCGAGTTCTTACATGGCAGCCATCTTTGGGACAATTAGTGCCCCGACATGCCGGCTGGTTCCCACAGATACTGCAAATTTGCCACACGGGCAGGGAGTGGTATCTGCTTATACTGTTATATATATTAATGACGTGCGTCCCGCTGGGACTCGTCTAATTCATGATTGGCGTAATTGATTATTGGATAGACTAGCCTTGCTTGTACATAGTAAGAATTGAAAAATCTCTTATTGCATGTTTCCAAGATAACTTGAAACTTACAGTTAGCAAGCCGTAGTAGTTGTATTGCCGTTTAAATTGATTTGTTTGTGCACTGTACCTACTCTGTTAACTACTGAGATGAGCAGAATGTCAAGACATGACGGGTCAACTTCTGTCCTTATTTGGTTGGGAAGTTGGCTTGAAGTGTCGTGATGTTGTGCGAACCCCAGTAGCAAGCAGAGATCTATTTATTATATTCTTAACTCTTATCACTAGTTCTCTTCCTCATATCGTGCTTCCTTGCAGTACTTGCTATTAGAGGTCTAACCTTTCTGGTTTTGCATGACCAGATTTAGAGCCAGCTCCTGAGGACTCAGCTTACTTCTACCTCCAAGATGGTCAATACTAGAGGAATGATTGCAGGAGGACACGAGTGGGTTCCTTGCTTCCCTGCTCGTTTACTACTTTACTTATTGCCGTTTGGCACCGACATGTTAGTCGGACTATCTTGCACTTACCTTTACATAATTGTAACTAAGTCAGGCTGCAGCTGATAACAATTGTGTATACCTTGCTATATTATCTGGCTATGTTTTGTACAGCCAGATCTCAAGAACATTTTGACTGAGCGTTTGGGACGCCTTACTGCTTTATCTTACATGTTCTCTATTATTGCTTCTTGTTTGAATGATTGAGACAATAGATGTTGAGTGACCATAGTGAGACTTTTATGTTGTATGCACCCCCTCGTCGTTAGACAACATTGATCGTATTATACGGTATTCTTCTACCCGTAATACGTAGCTGGCTGAGTCATTCCACCGCTCTCCGATATTCCGGTTCTGGGGCGTGACAAAACGGAAACGAAGATGAGGGTGAAATATCAAACCCAACTGGGGATGGGGATGGGGATGGAAAACTGCATTGTTAAACGGGAACGAGGATGGGGGTGAAATATCAAATCCGACTGGGGATGAGAATGAGAATTTGAACACTATTTGGGGATGGGATGATCCGTGACCCCGACCCCGACCCCGACCTCGACCCCAACCCACCCCGTTGCCATCCCTACTCACACCCCTCTCTCTCCGGCAACTCCCTCCGGCGGTTCCTCCCTCTCTTCGGCGATGCCCCAGCGGGTGCAGCGACAGTGGCGGGTAGCAGCAACGGTGAGGCATGCGGGCACGGGCAATGCGCACGGAGACGAGACGGAAGAAGAGGGAGAAGGGGGGTGTGGGGGGTCGTGGACGACAATGGGCACCTGGGAAAGAGACGGATATTTTCAGAAATTTATTTTTCAGGATATCAAGTTGGCTATTTTGAAAATTTATTTTCCACAAGTTGGATGGTCCCATGAGTTACTGTTGTAGTTTTATTGAATGGGTAAAAGAAATTTGAAGTTTTGAGTGGAGTTTCATGCAAATTTGGTCAGGAGTTTTGATGGGCTATAGAGTTTGAAAGTTCCAGGCGCAACAACTCATGTTGCAACGTGGGCCAGTCCTGGGTTAACATGACAAGGCTTTTATTGGGTTTTGGCTGGACTGGACTATTTCGGTCAAGAGAACCGGGCTGGGTTGGGTAACATACCGAAACCTTAATTGTAGTCCGACCTAGAATCCCGCCGGTTAGACGACCATGTCCAGCTAAATTTTAAAGAAAAATTTTGAGTGGCACCCCACTTATATTACCCATATTCGTAGCGCACCCCACATTGTTCCACATATACATAAGTCACCCAACTTCTAACAGAAAACGTCAAATAATAACGTTGGTGGCTTTTAAAATACTTTCCATGACCGTAATACCCCTCCTCACTTTCCTGTGGTGCTCTCGACCTGTCCTGCCTCGGCCTCTCCGGCCATCGCCGGAGCCGACCCCTTTGACCACCGCACCATCTACAGCCCTTCTGTCGTAACCCCCACCCTCTTCCCGAGCCTACCAACCTACCATTTTCGGCCATTCCCGGCAGCCCCAGCCATCGTCCTAGCTCCCCCCAACGGACCCTCCGACCAACACAACCGACCTCATCCTCACCACCAGACAACGCCGCTCCATAATTCCCACCGCCTCCCCTTTCTTCTATATGTGGAAATCGTTCGTACTGCTACCAAAGCCAACACCAGTTGCATGTTGCATCTCTCATGTTCATAGCCACCCTTCAGCCATCTGATTCATGAGTCGATGAGAGACCGCATGGAGAGGTTCACGGCATTCCCGTTCTCCGTCGGCTGTATTTCTCATTCGAGCGTCAAGGTCGTCAAGAAGCAATCGAAGAAACCGCGAGCAGAGTCGAGTTCGGCCCTAACAAGTAAACATGCAGTTCTCTCCTTGTTGTTTTTTGCTCATTTGACTTCTTTCTCATATACCTTCTTCTGCTCATATGCATATATGTACATGAATATGAAGTCCAATCCAATGGGAAGGCGAAGAGCTCAGTCCGGCGGCTCCTTCCTCTCCGGAAGCCCAACATCTCTGCAGGGATCCAGAAGGCTATCAAGAGCTTCAAAAGCTTGTCCTGTCTCTTCCGTTTCTACAACGAAGACGAGGACGACGACGAAGAGAGGGAGATGGAGATTGGTTTCCCGACCGACGTTCAGCACGTAGGCCACATAGGCTGCGATGGATTCAACAGCGGAAGCGCTGCCGCCATGAAGGACTGGGACAGAGGCCCAGACCATGCATGTCCTCCCCTTTCTTCTATATGTGGAAATCGTTCGTACTGCTACCAAAGCCAACACCAGTTGCATGTTGCATCTCTCATAATTATGGAGAGGCCGAGGCAGGACAGGTCGAGAGCACCACAGGAAAGGGGGAGGGGTATTACGGTCATGAAAAGTATTTTAAAGGCCACCAACGTTATTATTTGACGTTTTCTGTTAGAAGTGGGGTGACTTATGTATATATGGAATAATGTGGGGTGCACTACGAATATGGGTAATATAAGTGGGGTGCCACTCAAAATTTTTCAATTTTAAAAAAGTGCCCAAAGGCCTTGGGCTGGGTAATTTAATAAAATAATAATAATAAGAAAAACTCAGCATCAGGCCTTATTATTGTTTTAGAAAAATAACGATGATAATATTATCGAAGAAAAAAAAATAACAATGAAAATAGTATAGGAGAAGGAAAAAAAATATTGGGTTTGGGTGTAAATGGAAATAGAAAAACTAGACCTTTGGACATTACAATTATTCAATAATAATGAAAATAGAATACAAGAAAAAAGGAATTTTTTTTAGAATAAATAGGGTAATTTATTAAGAAAAATTAACAAATTTTATTTTATTGGGAAATTTTACAAAGTTTTGATTTATTTTTGAAGAGTGATAGATACAAAGTTCATATTCAATTTGAAATTCTTCATCTTTGAATCCTTGATGATAGTTTTCGATATCTTCTAATATTCGATCTTTAGAGAAATGGTTCTTAGTCTGCTAGGATTTGTCGTTTCATTCTTCAGCTTATGTAGTGTCATTTATATAGTAAGCGCTTGAAAGTCCAATTCATTAATCGGAACTTTCATATTAAGTGTTGAGTCCATTTTTCGGACGAACCCAATCTTGAATGCAAATCTAGACTTTCAAATGAGCCATAATGCTCCTCTTCATGGAAATCATTCTTGAACATGTACCAAAACAAGATTTTGATGCTATTATGGATACCGGTTCGGGCCGTTAGAATATCAAAGCCAAATTAAAAAAAGTATAGAATAAGTCTTTTTATGTGTTTTTCACCTCTAAAATAAAATAGTATGTTCTAAAACTGTCACCATTTTCAGATAGGAATTCAAATACAACAATAATTCTTGGGTCGGGTCGTTCGTTATAAATCTTTCTTCATGTAAACTAATTAGACCTTCGAAAGATTTTTAAATTTTTTTTTTTTTTTTTCATTATCTACCTCAATGTTCACATTTTTACAAAAATCATGTAAAAATATATATAGAACATCTAACTTAAATTTATAATACAAAATCACAGCCAAACAATATAAAATGGAGCATCACACCAATATTTTTAAATTTGCTTCTATCTTAGTAATGATGTAATCAAAACCAGAAGCATTTCTATATTTTCCAAATAAATAAAAAATATTAATGAACTATTTTACTAAAGCTAATGGAATTTTTTTTGATAATAAACTCCAAATAAATTACATGTAATATTGTAGAACAATTCAAAAAATTTATAAATTGAAACAATAATCATCCAATCATTTTCAGTTAATTGATAATCACTACTTGAATTTATATTATTATAGTGTGTAATAATATTTATAATTAATTCATGATTTCAACATCAAACATGTAGAATTTTATCTATGTGGTACATCCGTAACAAATCTTTTAAATTTCAAACCATATTGTGTGCATAATGTTTTAAACCCTTTTTTTTCCTACTTGGTGAGACATGTTTTAATGCTTATTAAATTAACTTGAAAAAATTATAGGCATCCTTGTACAATTAAATTAAGAATATGACAACTAATCTTATATTAAAAAGTCCTCATTCTAAGAGGCATAAATTGATATTTCAAAATATCGATATATAAATCAATGTAGATGGCGCAACCTCTTCGTCGACCATCACTGCAGCAGCTATTGCCAGGGACTCCCATGGGAAGTTCTTATCTGCTCATACATGGTTGATTGCACATGCACATGGCCAAGACAGCAGTCTTCTTGCGGAGATATATGCCATTCAATTGGGTATTAATCTTGCTCGTTCTTACACTGATTGGACCATCGCTATCGAGGGGGACTCACTTATAGCAAACCGCATTTTCAAAGGCGATGCGGGGCTAGTTCCTTGGAAACTTCATGACCTGGTCCAGTCCATCAAAGACTCCATTCCTGTTTTACAAAGGATCACCTTCCTGTTCGTGAGAAGATCGGGCAACATGGCTGCCCATAACCTTGCAAAATACGCTCTATCCAACAATTGTGTTGACTCCTTCTCTAGTCCCCCCAATTGTATCTCTGAAGTACTTGATGATGAGGCATTCCCTCATCATACTTTTTGCTAATTAATGAAATGGCCCATTTTCAAAAAAAAAAAAAAATATCGATATATGAAGTATTATTACTAGCATTATCAAAAGGAAAAAAAAATTATTCTAAATATTATATTCACATAACTTGTAAGATAATTCTGTAGATTGCACTTCCAATATGAGAACATTTTAGTTCTTTTACACAAAGAATTCGCTTTTGTAAAATTCATTTAGCATCAAAATAATGTACAATAACACAAATAAAAGAATAACTTTGTTTACTAGTCCATACATTCAAAGTTCAAGAAAACTTGTTACTAATATTTTCAAAAGTTTGTTTCAAAACTTCATTTTCTTTTTCAAATAATTTACAAGCTTTTATTCTACTAGTAGATCTATAAATTTTGTAAAACAAAAATTTAATATACTACCTGTATAGTCATAATAATCTTCAGTCTCACCAAATGTGAAAGAATATTTTTGAAAAAAATAATTTATTTTGTTGTATTGGTTTTGCTATGGGAAGACGAATATGTAAATGTTCCTAATAAAGAATTAGAAGTACTGATGCTTAACTGTGTTTGTCTAGTATCAATTATGTTCTTAACATAACAAGTATCATAATGTCTTTTTAAAGTTCTCGTGCCTTTATTTCATGTCATTTAAAGAGTTTATTGCATTATTCTGCTTTAGGTATTGGTTTTTGTATATTGTGTGATACAAGGTTCCCTCTCCTATATTATTTGTGAAATCTCTTTTAGTAAAATAATTTCAAATAAAGATTTTATTGTATTTGGAACAGAACTATTAATACTTTGATTTTTAGGAGGTGACATTTGTGTCTGTGGTTGTTCATTTTCTAAAAGATTAACATAATTGTTATTTTGAAGATTATTATAAATATTGTAACACTGGTCGGAAAGACTATTAAAGTTTTGGTTAGAACCACTACCAACATTATATTCCATACTAATATTTTAAAAAAATATTTAAAAAATCAATCAATTTACAATAGCAAAAATAACTACTTATATTATATAATAAAAAATACTTAAACCTCAATTTGATTTCATGCAAAGTCGGATATAGAAGTGCTGACTGACTTGACCGACTGGACTGCCCTTCCTCATGGCGCCTTTTATGTTAAGCCCTTCCCTCTATTACACTGCATTTCTTTACTTCTTCCCCAACCATCCAAGCTCTTGAGAAAGGGAATTTGCAGCTTTGTGGTGGTCGATCAAGTTAAGTCTCAAAATTTTGCTTCTTCAAACTATTTGTTTGCACTTCAATCTCCAGAAAATAGCTAATTTACCGAATAGAACAAGATTGATTGAAAGTTTAGAAGAGAGGAAATACATTTTGTTGTAATATATTTGGATGAATTAATCTCTTATATTCGAATATTTTGGGTCCCAAATGACCACAAATATCCTTAAAATATATTTGTTGTGCATTATTTTGGTCATTTTGACCAAAATGACCAAAATATCCTTAATTAACATTCATGGTTAATAATGGATGAATTTTGGTAAAATATTCCCCTAAAGTCTTTTTTGTCCTTATAATATGGCTTTGGGGGATATTTTACCAATTTGTCCCCCAAAAGGACTAGGGGGGTTGGTTGGACTAGGTTTACCTAGACTTGAGTGGAGGATATCTGGCACGACCCGGTTGGAGGAGCAAGTCGGGCCTTGGTTTGGATAAGGGTAATTGTAATACATATTTTCTAATATCATTATTTTATACAAATACATGTATGTTTTTCGTATTTCCATTGTATTTTCCTGTTTTTCCATATTTTATGATTTCGGTATCCTAAGAGTTAGAGTTTTCTCGTGATCATGAATCAGGGCATGCTAGTAGTATATCGTGGTTCTTGTGAGGTGAGCTCTTGACCATCTACATTGTGTTCAACTCGTACTTTCTGACTTGGATTTTTGCCTTTTCCTGAGTTTTCTGGGTTAGCATGCATCGCGTATGACAAGAATAGCTCGTGCGATACTCTTAGGAGTTTCTAAATTGAATAAAGACTTATGCAACAAGCAATGATTTCCTTGTTTTGTGTTTGATTCAAGCCTGTAGACCGATTCATTACGATTGGTAGAGAGCCATGACACTATCATGTACCCTAGCTAGGAATCGCATATAGCTAGATCAACACCCTGGATTTAAGGTTTTCTCAAAAGTTCCTTAATGTAGTATACCGTCGGTAAAATGTATACACTGCTCTGAGTGGAACGTGAGCTTGTCCATGTCCTTTCTAGCCATTGGATACCGATCCAACGATTGTAATTGATCATGGGGAGTTGTATAAGAGACTTAAAACTCTTTTTTCTCTCTCTCATAAGTTCTCTCTCTCCCTTGCTTTTGAGAAGTAAAGAGCAAAATGTCACGGACTTAGTATTTTTTCTACACTTTGAAATCCGTGCGACGCTTCCTCCTCGAAGACCGATGCAAACCTTCCCCCGAACGAACTTAGCTAGAATACTAAGAAAAGAGAGAGAGAGAGAGAGAGAGAGTAGTGGAGCAAGAGTGAAACTTGAAAGACTTCTATTATATTGAAGAAAGCTTATAACTTTTGGTGGTGAGGAGCAAATGAGTCCCCCTATATATAAGGGCTCAAAGAGCTTACAAGAACTTTCTAGAATAAAAATATTCTATAGATTATTCCAGAGAATATTATAGGAATTATTCTAAATCCTAGGAATATTCTATGCATGATTCTAGATGCTAGATATTTACAAAGAAACCTCTAGAACATCAAGAAAGTGGAAAAAAAAATATTTTGTGTGATATTCTCCCCCACCCGTTTCATCGACGCCCTCATCGACAGTGCACCAAGTCTCAAAACGACTTTCACTCTCGTAGACATATTCGTTGCGTGTCGTTCTTTCTTTGTGCTTCTTGCGCGGGCTATTTCGGACTTGTCCATCTTTTCCATAAGATCGGAATCAAACAGGTTTGCCGCATCAACTTTCACCTTGGTCTATGCCCTCATCAGCACAAAATGAGGCTCGAACGGCCCATCAGGTTGTCGATATGTCTCATATCGTGGGTGCACATAGTTCTCCACACCTCCGTACATGCAAGTCCTATTGCAACTTTGTCGACACAAACGTCCACCGTGATCCTTGAGTGACTCCTTGCATGAGCCACTCCACTTTCACACATATATCTTTGTCGCCTCTGTCTCCTCGTAACCCACAACATGCTTGTCCTTACTTGTGCCCAACTTGGTTTCACGATCCACCTTCCTCCGTAGAAGTGACTTATCGGGACACTCCTTTGCAATACCTTGGTCTCGTTCGAAAGATCTTCCTCCTCGAAGTTTTCCTTCATCTCGAACATCGATAACCCTTTTGGTCTCATATCGTGGGTGCACATAGTTCTCCACACCTCCGTACATGCAAGTCCTATTGCAATTTTGTCGACACAAACGTCCACCGTGATCCTTGAGTGACTCCTTGCATGAGCCACTCCACTTTCACACATATATCTTTGTCGCCTCTGTCTCCTCGTAACCCACAACATGCTTGTCCTTACTTGTGCCCAACTTGGTTTCACGATCCACCTTCCTCCGTAGAAGTGACTTATCGGGACACTCCTTTGCAATACCTTGGTCTCGTTCGAAAGATCTTCCTCTTCGAAGTTTTCCTTCATCTCGAACATCGATAACCCTTTTGCTATCCTTCTTGAGCTGAATGGTGGAGATGCTTTCCCCTTTGATGGCTCACCTCGTATAACTTTCACCATAAACTACGAGCCTTCCTCTATAAAGCTGACGACTCCCAAGTGTGACATCGAAACCACCTTCGCTACGATTAAAAAATCCATGCCAAGTATCATCTTGAAGTCCTCCAATGACGTAGCGATAAAATTGTTGGCACATGAATGATTTTGATAAATTGATCATATTAACCTCCATATTATTTTAGTAATATTGCTCCACAGATGAATGAACTCAAAAGAAAGAAGTCAAAAAAAGCATCAGAAGATCAAAAGAACATAGAATGCCTTTACATCAAAAAAGAAATACTCAAGATTCAAGATCAGAAGCATGCTTATTACAAGTTCTCAGTTTTTGTAAATGTATAGGAAATCATGCAAACACCTTAGTGGATGGCAAAAGATAAAGCTAAACCTTCTAAAAGTTAAGGATGTTATTTATGAAGAAGCAAAAATTCGTCGGACTTCTGCAAATATCGCTGGAAGATCCGAATGGAAACGAAAAGTTTTCTGTGGTCCATTCGGATCATCCATCGGATTTTTGCGAAATATCGTCGGAAGATCCGAATGGAAACAAAAAGCTTTCTGTGGTCCATTCGGATCGTCCATCAGATTTTGCAGAATTCTATCGAAAGATTCGAATTGAAACAACAAGTATTATGTGGTCCATTCGAATAATCTGCCGGATTTCTACGGATGTCCGTCGGATAATCCGAATTGCTTAGATCGCTATTTTGAATTAATCCAACACCAGATGTCAGAGCATTTAATGCATCCAACAACTATATTTCTATCGTTATTGTTCGGTTTGAATAATCCGTCGAACGTCCGCGGACAACTGACGGATCTTCCGATTGGCTGCAGAAAATGCTTTATGCTCTTGGATTTGTATAAATACATTTCTCCTTATTCATAAATGCTCATCCATTGAACCTTAAATTTTCTCAACTACCAAAAAGCTTCTCCATTACTCTACCAAGCTTTAAATTGCCATCTACCAAAGTGTTAGAGTTGTTCAAGTGTTGTAACATCGATCTCCAAGTTCTCTCGAAGATCAAAACCATTCCTTGTAAGAAGTTGACGAGCCTTCGGATTAAAACTCGTGTTGTACTATTTACTCAAATAGTCGATTAAAGCCGAAGAGAGTTCCGGGACTGGGTTGTCCTCGCGGAGCAAACCAGGATACATCGGTGTTTGATTTCTTACTCTCTATCTTGCTATATTTCATTTACATTGCCTTATTGTGTTGGAATTTTTTATTATCCTATTTAACCCCCCCTCTAGAGTTCCTTCAATTGGTATCAGAGCTTGGACTCTTGATTTGGATTACTTTCTTAGATTGATCAATGGCCACCAACCCTAGTTTTAACTCACATCACAATGAGGGACACTCCACAATAGATCCCTTTTATTGATGGAACCAGTTACAATTGTTGGAAGATTAGGGTTAGTATCTACTTAAAATTCCTAGATTTTGATCTATGGAATTTTGTTATAAATGGTCTCACTAAATCTTCCATTGTGATTAAGGAAGGTGTTTCGGACAAACTTATTGAAAGGTTTTCCGAAAATGATAAGAAGGTTCTCAGCCGTGATGCTAAGGCTATGAACGCTCTCTATTATGCACTTGATAATAAAGAATTCAATAAAATCTCCTCTTGTGGCACACTCATTTTTCTAATTAAGGATATTCTAGTCATTATGTGCTAATTTGTTTTTTATTTTTATTAATTAAATTGATTGGTGTGTGGCTTTGATTGGTGTTTTGGTAGTAGAAGGTGATATAACCTTAGTCAACTTTGATTAGAAGTCCAATAATGTAATTAGATTTATTATTGTCGTTTTAAATTTTAATTTAGAATTATTGTCTATTTTAAGAATCATTTAATTCATTTTTGAGTCATTTTTATATTAAGCCTTTAAGCATTTTTGTCAATGGGCCTTTTTAGCACTTGAGGAGTGCTGGCCCATGACTAAACCCTAACCCTAATACCCTGATGCTTGGTCGGCCAAACACATAGCCCCCCTTTTTTTCATTGTGAGAAACCTAATTGTCTTCACAAATCCAAAATCCTAGTTTTCCCTTCTCTTCCAAAGGCCCCATTCTCTCGTTCGTTCTCACCCAAATCCTTCCAAACGAAGTGCGTTACGATTGTTGGGGGAGAGGAACCTGCTGAAGACTTGCTACGAGGGATCGGAGGCGTTTGACCGAGGAAAGCGGCATCGACGTGTTTTGGAGGCTTATTTTATTGAGTTTTGACACTCAATAGGTAAATCTCTTTAAACACTTGTTAAATCCATTTTTTTCTCGTAGATGAATCCAAATAGATACCCACCTGTGCATGAAGTTTGGTAGGTTTGTGATTTCGTTTGATAGTCGTATGGCGACACGTGTCGGTCCTATGGAACACGTGTTCGACGAAATGCCACTTAGAACTAAAAATTGTTATTTTCGATTATTTTTCACGAATTCCTTGCTAATATTATTTGTAATAACTTTCGTGAAGAGATCTTGATTCGACACGATTTTAGCGTCCGAATCGGGCACGGACACGAGTCCACGAGGCCCGTGCACGGCCCCGTGCATGCCCGCTGTCTGTGCGTCATAACTCGACGCACAGAGCTCCGATTCGTATGAAATTTTATGGGCGCGTGGGGGCAACCTCTACCCACATGCTCCTAAAATTTCACGACATTTTGTGGAGCGTGCGCGGAGAAATCCAACGCGCACGGTTCAGCCCGCACAGTGCACGCGGCTGAAAAGTGCCGCTGACACGGCCTTCGTACACGAACACGACGCGACGAGGACCCGTTCCCGGAGCACGAGCATGAATCCCCATACCTGGGCTACCCAGGGACTCAATCCCGAGACACGGTGTGGCTCGAATCGTGAGCCAAGTGGCTCGACACGCGCCCACGGGCACACGACGCGGGCACAGGCCGCACGGGATCCGCGTGTCCTGTGTCGCGTAGACACGACGGGTATCGTGTCAGTGTACCGTAGACCTAGCCCGGGACCCTACCTAGCTATGCACGAGAGGCTTCTCGTTGTGGTGTGCGCTCAATCGAGCGAAAACGTATGTGCACGTATACGTTCCAACCCGCGTATTCGTTTTCCAATACGTACTCTGTTGACACGATGCGGACACGGGTTCGACCCCATGAGTACCCGAGCGCGTCACTCACGTATAGACCTTTGTGTTTGCCAAATTTCGCGGGTTGTAGTTGTGTATTGTGCGTTTTGGGTCGTTATGTGAATTTTGGATTTTTTTTTGACAATTTTAGATTTGAAT
>JANAVB010039216.1:11147064-11149564 GCA_029216955.1 Iris pallida | reverse complement strand
GTGTATATAACTATAGGACCCTAGGAAAGATTTGGTTTGTCATTTCGAGCTTAGTTTAGTCGAATTGGCCGACAAGTTGACCAAATTGATAAAAGTCAACTTTGGGTCAAACTTGATCCAATTCAACTCAAACGACTCCAAATGACCTAGAATTTTGTGTATGACCTAGAAATTAGTAGACAGACTAGTTACCCAGGTTTGACCAGGTTTGACCAGCATTGACCAGGTTTGTCCAGAGTTGACCGAGGTTGACTTTACAAAATGGACCAAAGCATGTAGTTTCATTGTAGCTATTTCTCTTGATATTGTAGACTTGGTTGTGACATGTGTGTATTTAAATAGGTTTATATTGTCCCAGTTTAGTTTATACCTCATCATCAACAGTTCGATTTGCCAGGCGAGTACATTCTCTGATCTTTTCATCTTCTTTGGATATGTTCTCTTGTTATAGACTAGTATACTTGATGCTGACACGATGTTCACACGGATTAGTACCCTTGGATCTTTTCATGCGATGTTATCCCCTCGGATACATCGAGTATGTCATGTTTATGTACTTTATCATGGCCATCATGTACTCCATGTATCATATTTATCCTTGTGCACTCATATGTTTATTCATGTACACTCATGACCATATGAGCTCCATGTATACAGTAGTTTTATCCATGTGCAATAACATAACTGCATTGATCCTTGTGTATTGATTGGGGGCAGGGAGAGTGTAGTTGGTGATCATTATCCCCAGTAGGTATCCATGTGCATCCATAGCTGTATCCATGTGTACCCAGACCGTTTACATAACCAATTCATGCTCTGATTCACGTAGAAGGTTATATTTCTCTATTATCATATTATATCTTATTTATAGTCTCTCTCTCTCTCTCTCTTTTGATTTCCTTTACAGCAATTCATGTAAGTTTTCTATAGCTTGCTTTATATGTCCATTTCTGCTATGAACTGTTTTGAGAGATATGTGCGCGTTCCGTCCTGACGGGGCATGTTAAAAATTTTACAGGTATTGATGAGGAGTACTGCCCTACTTATTATGGCATTGGCTTAGATGACACTGGCGACGTGGACCCTCAGGAGGATCTCACAGTCGCTGAGGACTTGCCTATAGTCTAGCTGAGATCAGTAATGATGTTCCCGTTGTCGTCCCCGTACGTGAATGGATAACTTCTGTCTGCGTCCATTGACGCAAGCATGGAAAAATTTCGAGTTTCTATCCCCATCGCTGTCCCATTTCAATCTCGCCTTCTGCTTCCAAAAGTCGATTTCCACTTTAGTCAAAATTTGAGCATGGCCTTGGTGAGTTCAGGTTGACCTGGCCGTCGCGATACGTTTCGACGCAAAATGTGTTTCGTGCACGGTGACATTGTCCTCCGCAACCCGCACGGCTTGGCAATGTCCCCGTAGGCAAGTTTGCTCCAGTTGGAAAGAGCTTTTCTTGTTGCTCGGAGCTTGTTTTCTCACCCGCGAAAGGGTGTTGGGGAGTCTTCCCGATTCCAAGCTTTCGTAACAATATCCAGAAATTGGGGATGATCTGTCTAGAGGTCTAGAAATTGGAAGTTCTTCTTGATAGGGTTGGTGTTGTTTTTTATTTCAACCAGCAGAGTGGCATGGTCGGATTCGGTGGAGTTGAGATGGAAAAGGTTGGTGCTGAACCCCATTCCGTGCCAGCTATCGTTCGTGAGGGCTCTGTCCAAGCGAGAGTATTGTCTTCGGTCGCCTTCCTGTAGCACCAGGTGAAAGCATTTCCAGTGAACTGAGGGTGGTGAGATGAGCATTGAAGATAAAATTGTTGAAGTCTTACATGGCCGATGTGGGAGGAGGTCGCCCTCCGATTTTCTCGTCTCTGCAGGTGATCGCGTTAAGTCCCCGATGCACAGCCAAGGGGAATTGATGTGGTGGTGATGGATGTTTATGAGGTCATTCAGAGATGTTTTCGCTCGGTGATATCACAACTGCCGTGAACAGCGGAAAGGATCGAGCGATCCGGATCGAGGGGTGTTCCCACCAGCAAGTGAGAGCCGCTGGGAGTCCTGGATGACCCCGATTTTGACATTCGTCGAGCCGAGGATCCAAATATCGTTTCTTTGCCCGCTACGGCCGTGGGGAAGCCTAGCTATAGCTGGATAGATTTTAATCTATTGGAAGGGATTTGGGTTCAATGATGATCAGGATGTCGATCTTGTGGATTTTTCGCAATCCGAATATTCTCCTTAATGTGGGTTCTTCGCCAGGCCGCGGACATTCTTCGATAGGATGTTAATCATTAATGAAGTTGAGGGGAGGGGTTCTTGTTCCGCCAGGTGGCGGATCTGGTTTGGATGGCTTTGTTTTTGTCCGTTGCTTTATGACCTGTCTCCGCTGAGGTAGAGCTTCTGCCCTAGACGAGGTGCCGAGGTCTCCGAGCGGAGGATGCCTCGCCATAGATGAGTTGAAGAGTCGCTCGAGGGTTGCTCTGGTGGGTATGTGAGGATGCTAACCAATCTCG
>JANAVB010039216.1:11144204-11147051 GCA_029216955.1 Iris pallida | reverse complement strand
ACCTTAAATTTTCTCAACTACCAAAAAGCTTCTCCATTACTCTACCAAGCTTAAATTTTGCCATCTACCAAAGTGTTAGAGTTGTTCAATGTTTGTAACATCGAGCTCCAAGTTCTCTCGAAGATCAAAACCATCCTTGTAAGAAGTTGACGAGCCTTCGGATTAAACTCGTGTTGTACTATTTACTCAAATAGTCGATTAAAGCCGAAGAGAGTTCCGGGACTGGGTTGTCCTCGCGGAGCAAACCAGGATACATCGGGTGTTTGATTTCTTACTCTCTATCTTGCTATATTTCATTACATTGCCTTATTGTGTTGGAATTTTTTATTATCCTATTTAACCCCCCCTCTAGAGTTCCTTCAATTGGTATCAGAGCTTGGACTCTTGATTTGGATTACTTTCTTAGATTGATCAATGGCCACCAACCCTAGTTTTAACTCACATCACAATGAGGGACACTCCACAAATATCCCTTTTATTTGATGGAACCAGTTACAATTGTTGGAATTAGGGTTAGTATCTACTTAAAATTCCTAGATTTTGATCTATGGAATTTTGTTATAAATGGTCTCACTAAATCTTCCATTGTGATTAAGGAAGGGTTTCGGACAAACTTATTGAAAGGTTTTCCGAAAATGATAAGAAGGTTCTCAGCCGTGATGCTAAGGCTATGAACGCTCTCTATTATGCACTGATAATAAAGAATTCAATAAAATCTCCTCTTGTGGCACACTCATTTTTCTAATTAAGGATATTCTAGTCATTATGTGCTAATTTGATTATTTTTTTTATTTTATTAATTAAATTGATTGGTGTGTGGCTTTGATTGGGTGTTTTGGTAGTTAAGGTGATATAACCTTAGTCAACTTTGATTAGAAAGTCCAATATGTAATTAGATTTATATTGTCGTTTTAAATTTTAATTTAGAATTATTGTCTATTTTAAGAATCATTTAATTCATTTTTGAGTCATTTTATATTAAGCCTTTAAGCATTTTGTCATGGGCCTTTTTAGCACTTGAGGATGCTGGCCCATGACTAAACCCTAACCCTAATACCCTGATGCTTGGCGGCCAAACACAATAGCCCCCCTTTTTTTCATTGTGAGAAACCTAATTGTCTTCACAAATCCAAAATCCTAGTTTTTCCCTTCTCTTCCAAAGGCCCCATTCTCTCGTTTCTCACCCAAATCCTTCCAAACGAAGTGCGTTACGATTGTTGGGAGGAGGGAACCTGCTGAAGACTTGCTAGCGAGGGATCGGAGGCGTTTGACCGGAGGAAAGCGGCATCGACGTTTTTGGAGGCTTATTTTATTGAGTTTTGACACTCAATAGGTAAATCTCTTTAAACACTTGTTAAATCCATTTTTCTTCGTAGATGAATCCAAATAGATACCCCAACCTGTGCATGAAGTTTGGTAGGTTTGTGATTTCGTTTGATAGTCGTATCGGACACGTGTCGGTCCTATGGAACACGTGTTCGACCGAAATGCCACTTAGAACTAAAAATTGTTATTTTTCGATTATGTTTTCACGAATTCCTTGCTAATATTATTTGTAATAACTTTCGTGAAGAGAGATCTTGATTCGACACGATTTTAGGCGTCCGAATCGGGCACGGACACGAGTCCACGAGGCCCGTGCACGGCCCCGTGCATGCCCGGCTGTCTGTGCGTCTAACTCGACGCACAAGCTCCGATTCGTATGAAATTTTATGGGCGCGTGGGGGCAACCTCTACCCACATGCTCCTAAAATTTCACGACATTTTGTGGAGCGTGCGCGGAGAAATCCAACGCGCACGGTTCAGCCCGCACAGTGCACGCGGCTGAAAAGTGCCGCTGACACGGCCTTCGACGAACACGACTCGACGAGGACCCGTTCCCGGAGCACGAGCATGAATCCCCATACCTGGGCTACCCAGGGACTCAATCCCGAGACACGTGTGGCTCGAATCGTGAGCCAAGTGGCTCGACACGCGCCCACGGGCACACAGCGCGGGCACAGGCCGCACGGGATCCGCGTGTCCTGTGTCGCGTAGACACGACGGGGTATCGTGTCAGTGTACCGTAGACCTAGCCCGGGACCCTACCTAGCTATGTGCACGAGTACGAGGCTTCTCGTTGTGGTGTGGCGCTCATCGAGCGAAAACGTATGTGCACGTATACGTTCCAACCCGCGTATTCGTTTTCCAATACGTACTCTGTTGACACGATGCGGACACCGGGTTCGACCCCATGAGTACCCGAGCGCGTCACTCACGTATAGACCTTTGTGTTTGCCAAATTTCGCGGGTTGTAGTTGTGTATTGTGCGTTTTGGGTCGTTATGTGAATTTTGGATTTTTTTTTGACAATTTTAGATTTGAATTGAATAGTTGAATATTTGATTTCTCGATTTTTAACCAATGATTTCTGAGTTTATAACTCGTATACGATATTCTGGACTTGCGGGGTGGTCGTTGGGTTTATACCTAATTATCTACTATTATGTATATATATGGGTTTCCTCTTTGTCTGTATATATATATAATATATATATATATAATCTATATATATATATATATATATATATATATATATATATATAGTAGCATATGTGCACGTGCCTTGCACGTATTTTAACATTTCTTAATTTTTATGAAGACTCTTTAGGAAGACCAAGGGTAGTCTTCCTAATTACTAAGTTGTCCTTATTAAATTAATGAACTATTTTAATTAGTATAAGCATGTAAGGTATTTTCGGAATTCAAAAGTTTCACCATCTAAGTTTTTCCTATTATATAGTAGAATATATATATATATGTGTGGTGTGTGTGGTGTGTGTGTGTGTGTGTTTCATATATATGGTTA